>CAUYRT010033202.1:0-38963 GCA_963574885.1 Lepilemur ruficaudatus
AAGTAGATCTACCATATGATCCAGCAATCCCATTACTGGACATCTACCCAAAAGAACACAAGACATTCTTTAAAAAGGACACCTGCACTCTAATGTTTATAGCAGCACAATTCACAATTGCAAAGATGTGGAAACAACCCAAATGCCCGTCAATAATCAAATGTGGTATATGTATACCACGGAATACTACTCAACTACCAAAAACAATGGTGATCCAGCACCTATTATATTATCTGGATAGAGATTGAGCCCATCCTTCGAAGTGAGGTATCGCAAGGATGGAAAAACCTGCACTACATGTACTCGGCATCAAATTGGTACTAACTGACCAACATTAAGTTGTTCACAATGGTAGTAATACTCACTGGGTGCCAGCAGGGGTGAGGAGGTGGGTAAATTCACAACTAATGGAAGCGGAATGCACTGTTTGGGGGAGGGATATGCTTGTAGCCTGGCTTGGGTGTGCCAAATAGCATTACATGTAACCAAAATGTTTGTACCCCCATAATATCCTGAATAAATAAAAATAAAAAATAAATTATTCCCACAAAATATAAAATAAAATAAAAATATACTGTGTAAAATAGGATCAAAATTATGAAATCCTTAGAGATACATTTTATAAAATATATGTAAGACCAATACACTGAAAACAACTATGCATTGCTAATATACGTTTTTTAAAAAAATTAAATAAATAAACAAATCAACATTCACGAATTAGAAAATATAATAATCTTAAAATGTCAATTATCTTCAATTTGATCTCTAAATTCAATGAAATTCAATCAATTCTCAGCATGTATTTTTTTAATTGGCAAGCTGACTCTATAACTTATATAAAAATATAAGGGATCTAGATTAATTACAAACTACTGATGAATGAATCTCAAAGTATTATGCCAATTAAAAAAGTCACACATGAAAGACTACATATTATGTTTCCGTTTATATGAAGTTCCAGAAAAGGAAAAATCATAGTGCCAGAAAGCATATCAGTGGTTGTGAGGAACCAGGATTAGAAGGATGGGATTGATTGCAGAGGATTATAAGTGGACACCTTAGCAAACAGTAATGTTGTATGTCATGATTTTGTTGATTCAACCATATATACTTGTCAAAATTCATTGACTAGTACATAAACATAGGTAATTTTATATAATATTGATGTATCTCATTAAAGACAAGTAAAAATAATTTGGTTAAAATTTTGTCTGAGAAAACCAACTTTCATCCTATTCAGGATTCATTCTTAAAAGTGATAGTCTTACATCTACTTCATTTACTCTGATACATAATTCAAGAATGTTGATGTGGTAGTGATTCAAAAGGTAAGTCTAACATAATGTTTCCTAAAAATATATGATCTGAATAAATAAGTGAAAAAATGAATGAATAAATGTGGCAATGAATAATTGAAAGTATAGAAACTGAGTAGAAGCAATAGTGATTGTTTCATAATTAGATGACAATAAATACTTTAGTTTTGAGATGGTCATATACTGGGGTTACACAAACTAAGACTTTTATGATATGTGTGCAACTGTATGTGCAATGCAAGAGAGCTGAGGAATGAGGTCTTAGGTAAAAAGCAACGTTATTTTTTTTTTCCACCAGATTTAAGTTATACTACAAGGCTATAGTAACCAAACAACATGTTACTGGCACAAAAGTAGAGACACAGACCAATGGAACAAAACAGAGAACCCAGATATAAAACCATACACATATTACCATCTGAATCTTTGACAAAGTAGACAATAATACACACACCAACAATGTTGGTTGGTTATTGACCAAACCAACAGATCAAAGTAAATTCATTATCTATATTCAAATGAAGTTGAAGAAATGGAATTGGTTTTTTTTGGCGTGTTTCACTTATGGCCAAAACCTCTACTACTATATGATATTACAGAGAGCCAATATTGCATATGGGGAAAAATAGATTCCCCAAGTATCAATGCAGCTACATTTATATTAAAATGCTAATGATAAAATATCCCTCATAAATGTAAGATTTTCCAAACAAAGGCACTGGTGTCAAAGCTTTCACATGACAAACAAAACCAGAAGTGACTAATATTATAATACAAAATAATATAATCCTTTAACAGGGAGACCATTCTACATGATCCTTTTCAAACACCACCAACATTTCCACCCTCTACTTTTACAGATTAATAAAATGAAAATTTATAGTTGTGAATTCCCTTACCTAATTTCAGTGTGATGGAGCCTAGACAGGAAACCAAAACTTCAGATTTTCACCACAGTGTTCTTTTTACAATGCCACAAGACTCCTTATATTCAACAAGACATGGTTCAATTGGGAATAGGCAATGTGAGCATTATAGAAAACATCTCTAAGCACCTCCTGGGAAATCACAAACATACTTTACAGATTTAGAGCAGTCCCTGGAGAAAATCTGTAGTTTTCTGTCACAAGCAACAAGTCAAATTACACCTATCTCAAGTATTTTCAAAGTTGAAAAATCACGGATCCCAGCAATGACTAACAATAAGAATGGATTGTAAAACATACTCGAGACCAATGTTGAAACTAGATATTGCTGGTAAAATGCTATTTAACGCATTTGCAGGGATAATCAAGTTGTTATCTAAATATCATTGACATTTTTTGTTACACATAAATATAATATGCTGGACTCCTTTAAGAAAACAAGTTCAGTTCATATTATAAACTAAATCACTTCATAAAATATTTACTTTAGCAATATAGTATTAAGAATGAAAGATTTCTATAGTTTATATATTTGTCTTGAAAAAAATACATTTACTTATCCCTTTTCTGTAACAGTTTGAATGCAAACTAAGATATTCTTAATAAATAGTTTATATCCTTCCGAATGTTTTAGAGGACTGAGAGAAGACTGTGAAATATATTTTCCTGAATAGATTACTTTGATTGTTTTTGTCATCCATATTGTAAGCAATTATTGCTAGAAAGTGATGGGAGGCATATGTTCGAGTCAGTAGATACTAAATATTTTTAAATGTCATGCATTGCATATATATTATTTTTTATAAAATTTCTAAAAGGGTATATTTTTATACAATTTACAGATGGAGATACAGAAACTTGAAAGAGAAACTTACCAAGATCCTCAAAGAAAGTGCAGAAGTTGAGATTCTGAATGAAGCCTCTCCTAGCTCTGACATGATAATGTTTTACGGTGGTATAAGAGAATATCTCTCTAGACAATTCTCTTTTGTGGAAAGGGTCCCTGTGATGGTAAATTTTGTGTGAAAACTTGGCTAGGTCACAGTACCCACAGTACCCAGATATTTGGTCACACAATAATCTCAATATTGTTGTGAAAGTATTTTTTTGGATGACATTAACATTTATATCAGGAGATTTGAGTAAAACGCAATACCCTCTCTGATGTAGGTGGGCTACACTCAATACATTGAAGGCCTTAAGAATAAAAAATTGACTCATGCGGAGAAGAGAGAGTTCTGCCTGCAGTCTGCCTTTGGACTTGAGCTGCAATATCAAGTCTTCCCTTGTACTGCAGCCTGCTGGACTATCTGCAGATTTTTTTTTTTTTTGCCAATCTCCACAATTGCATGAGTCAATCCCTTTAATTCCTTAAAATAAATTAGATAGAAATTTAATAGATATAGATATAGTTATCTCTTTGGTTTTCTGTCTCTGAAGAACCTAGAGTAATATAGATCCTCCTACCTTATCAATCCAACTGAATTCCTTTTCCAATCACCTAACTGTCCTCCTAAATTTACATGAGCTGATTCATAGCACAATTCGTAGACTGCCACGTGTGTGATCAATATATGATATAGAAATAACATTGTAATACCAGTAGATGTCAGAATTATTAATAAATAATATAAAGTAAATTACAAAAAAGTCTTTTTGAATTGAGCTATATAGCATAAGGTATGGAAATTATAAGGGTCCCTGACAACATAAAAACTACTTAGTCAATGTAAAAATCAAACACATATTGGAATTAATTACATGGATTTTTCTTAATCCACTCACTCTTTGGCAAAATTTCAGTTATACATGGATAATTCCATGAAAATATATATTTAGATGAGCAAG
This sequence comes from Lepilemur ruficaudatus, assembly GCA_963574885.1. Taxonomy (NCBI): domain Eukaryota; kingdom Metazoa; phylum Chordata; class Mammalia; order Primates; family Lepilemuridae; genus Lepilemur; species Lepilemur ruficaudatus. Next base: position 4,094 of record CAUYRT010033202.1, read on the forward strand.
CACCTTGGTCTTTCAGCTTCAAAATAATTCCATGGACTATATCCACACAATAAAACTTTCAAAGAAAATACAGTTTCACTAAACTGCATGCATTAAAAATTTGACCAATAATTGATATTATATTAAAATCCCTCTATCTTATTTATTTGAATATAAAATTGTGTGAAAATTAAGTAAAGGGACTTTAAATGTAAACCTGGAGATAGAGATTAGGTTCAGATTATATAACAAAATAAACTGAAATATGAACACAGGTTAGTTATGACCTAGAGTTTGGTCACAATGTCTTTGGCCTGCCCTGTCTGTTTTGTCACCCTTCCGGCCTTATTTGTTCTCCCTAAAGCTACCAGACATCTAAATGTAAACATACTAGACTAAGTATTCTCTAGTCATCATGCATTGAGGACCTAGTGGTCTATTAAATTGTTTTCTGACTTATTGCTCAAGCCTGGTCCTTTTTAGTGTCCAATTCTAATTCAAAATAATGGATGTTTATTTATTTATTTTTTTACTTTCTCCTTCTGACAACCAGATTTCATTTTAGAAAATTAACTCTACACCATTGGGTGTAGTCCTGGTAGGCCAGTAAATTCAAATGTCATGTTCTTCTGCTACAAAAACAAATGACCCTCAGATATTCTAACAAATTCCTATTGGCAGACATTTCATATGGGCAACAGTTTTATCTGTGACCTAATTTCAGCCAAATGGACTTCTCCCAGTACTTGAATCTTGAGCTAAATCACATAGAAAAGTAAGAAATAATTAGAGAACATTCGTTTTCATGATGGTATCGTAAGAGTTGTAGTGTTTCTGTTTTTTTCCAACTATCCTAACTCTGTATCTAGTTTTCTAGCCTTTTCATCAGCTCAATATGATACAAAATTACTTTCTAATAGATTCTTCGTTTAACTAGTTTATTACAGAATTTAATGTCACTAAAGAATAAACATGAAGTCACTGAAGAATAAACATGAAGTAGCTTTACCATTTATGAATAACTGCCACCCCAAATATGTTATCTATAATCCCCTTTCCACTGAGTAGTATGTCCCTTAAGAGTATCTTAATCAGATTCCATAAACTTTAAGAAAATATTTGCTTTCTTAAAGCAAAACTCAAATTCCAGCTCTGCCCTTATAGAGACAGGCACTGGGTCTATCATTGTACCTGATCAGTACCTGTGGACTAGGCTCAAAGCCAACTCCAGGAAAAGATCATGCCCTGCCCATCTGCTAGCCTATTTGAGTACTCCAGTAGCAAGTCTGCCCACAGACTCTCCAGAAAGCCCACCAAGAATTTGTGGACAGATTGACTGGTAAAGGGCTTTCTCTGCCAAAGCTAGACCATAAAGACTAGAATAGGTGCCTACTTCTTCAACAGCTCAGGTATCAATGAAAAGCCACAAGAATCATGTATGATCAAGTAACTATGACACTACCAATGGGGAAAAAATAAAACATGAGTAATAAACCCTAAAGAAATGGAGATCTACAAGCTGCCCAAGAAAGAATTCAAAATAGTCATCTTAAAGAAACTCAGTGACCTATAAGAAATACAGGTAGATAACTAAAAAAAGAAAGAAAAGAAAGAAAGAAAGAAAGAAAGAAAGAAAGAAAGAAAGAAAGAAAGAAAGAAAGAAAAAGAAAAGAAAAGAAAAGAAAAGAAAAGAAAAGAAAAGAAAAGAAAAGAAAAAGAAAAGAAAGGTAGTCAATTTAAGAACAAAGTGAGAAGTTTAACAGATATAGAAATAATAAAACTGAATAAAACAGAAATTCTGGAGTTAAAGAACACAATTACTAAACTGAAAAATTCCACAGAAAACTTCAACCACAGACTTGATCAGGAAAAAGAAAAATCAGTAAAAACAGAGACAAGTCATTTGAAATTATACAGTTGGAATAATCAAAATTAAAAAGGAAAAAAAAGACTGAAGGAAGCCTATAGGACTTATGGGACAACATCAAACAAACCCATGTATACATTATGGAAATTACAAAATGATCAGAGAAAAAGAACCAACTAAATGCTTACTTAAAGAAATAATAACAGAAAACTTCTCAAATCTGGAGAGAGAAATAAATATCCAAATCCATGAAGCCCCCAAAACTCCAAATAAATTAAATATAAAGATTTCACAGGGAAACTTTATAATCAAATACTCAAAAGTCAAAAGCAATGAGAAAATTTTGAAAACAGCAAGAGAAAAGCAGCTTGTCATATACAAGGGAATCTCAATGAGATTATCAGTCTTACAGTGTATTTCTTAGCAGAAATCTTGCAGGCTGGAGAGACTGTGATAATATATTCAAAGTAATGAAGGAAAAAATTCCAACAAAAAAACACTATACCTAGTAATTCCTAGGCTGTTTTTCAGAAATTAAGGAGACATAAGGATTTTCTCTGACAATAAAAAGAGAAAGAAGAAAGCTTTGCAAGTTCATCATCAGTAGAACTGCTTTATAAGAAATGCTAAAAGCATAAATGCTGGAAGTATAAAAATCACTACAAAGGTAAGAATATTGTTAAAGTCAGAACACTCTAATACTGTATTGGTAGAGTATAAATCATTTTAACTCTAGTATAACAGTTAAAAGAAAATGTATTAAAATAACCACAGCTATAATTTGCCAATCAATATGTGATATATAAAAGATATACATTGTGACATCACTAATATAAAGTGAAGAGGGAGAAGAATTTGAAGTGTAGAGTTTTTGTATACAGTCAAAATTAAGTTGTTACCAGCCTAAAATGACTTATAATTATAAAATGTTTTATGTAAGCCTCATAGTAACCACAGTGAAAGAACCTGTTATAGATACACAAAAGATAAAGAGAAAGGAAATCAAAGTATACTACTATAAAAAAAATCATTACGTCACAAAGAAAGACAGCAAGAGAGAAAGAGTGGAACAAAGAAATAACACAAAATCAATTGATCATAAATGTGTGGGTTTATTTCTGGGCTTTTTATCCTGTTCCATTCATTGATATATCTGTTTTTATGCCAGCACTATGCTGTTTTTACATTATAGGTTGTAATAGATCTTGAAATTAGGTAGTGTGATGTCTCTAGCTTTGTCATTTTTGCTCAAGACTGCTTTGGCTATTTTGGAGTCTTCTGTGTTTCCATATGTATTTTTAATTTTTTTCTATTTCTGTGAAAAATGCCATTGAAATTTTAATAGGGATTATGTTGAATTTGTAGATAGCTTTGAGTGTACAGAAAGTTTAATAATATTAATTTCTATACACTAATAACAAGCTATTCAGAAAATAAATTAAGAAAACACCATTTACAATAGCATTAAAAAATAAAATACTTAGGTGTGAATTTAACAAAGAATATAAAAGATATTAAAAATTGTACATTGATGAAAGAAACGGAAGGCAACACAAATAAGTGGAAAGATATCTCACATTCATTAATTGGAAGAATTAATATCATCATACTTCTAATTGTGCAAAAACAGAGGTACGTTGATGGGAAACAAATGAACTGAAGAGTTTAAGGAAATCAAATATCACCCCAAACAAAGTGGAAGATCAATATAAGTAAAATATATTATCCTCTGCTCTTTCCTGAGCATTAGAGTGCAATATTTTCTGAAAATGCCCATAGTCATAGTTCAAAATCCCTTTGTTAGAGTATACTTCTCAGAGGTGTTAGTAACAGCCTCAGTGATGGAGGGAGAAGGCTGGGAGCAGGATTGTAAATAAATATCTTGCTCTGGGAAAATACTTTAGAAGACCTTACTTATTTGTGGCATCTTGCTGTAAATTAAGGGAGATGTGGTCTGATAGAAAGAAAAATTAATGAACAATGTTTTAGAATACTTCAAATAGGCATTCTTTTATGCTATTGCTGCTTCCAACTCTGCAACCAGGGCTACTCCTTTCTTCTACTACTTAATTCATGACCATGACTTAGCAATCATTCTTAGGTTCTTTTAGAATGATATAACCTTTCTCTTCTATTTTGCAGATGTGTGAAACAGTATGGATTTTCTCCTATTTTATTTTTCAAGTTGTGATCTTTAACTTGCCCTTATATTATGGCTATATGAAGGCCTATAGTTACCCGGTTAATGGATTTTCTCCTATTTTATTTTTCAAGTTGTGATCTTTAACTTGCCCTTATATTATGGCTATATGAAGGCCTATAGTTACCCAGTTACAGTTAAATATCTGGAACCTTTAAGGCAAGCTTCAGTGACCATCAGGAGGTTCTTGGTGATCTATATTAACATAATGAAAAGAGCATAGGTTTTGGTATCTATATAGCTATGTGAAAATAATGGCTTTATATTTTATATAACTTTAGCAAGTTACAGTTTTCTAAGCCTTGTTCTCTAAATATATGCATGGAAAAAAATATCCAATCTTCAAAGTTGTCCACAGGGAGGAAAATATATGGAATTGCTTCAAAAATATAAAACACCATAACATATAAATAAATATATGGTGGAGGTGAGGGGTCCAGGGGTATGTATATATGGTTTTGTGTGTGTATGTGTGTACACGTGGGTATGTGTGTACACATGTGTATAAAAGCAAGAAAAAGACATCAATTGGAATTCCATTGGCCTTGTGGGGAATATTGTGGGGTGGGTGTATGACAAGAACTTTGCCACTGGGACTCCCATTAGAATCAAGATCCAAAAAAAGAAGCTAATAGAGATGACAATTGTTTCTTCATTTTTTTTTCTATTGTGACAGATAGCAGTAGAATTAACAAAGACCTAGAACAAGAGTGTGAATACATATTGTCGTATATCCTATGTAAACGCAAACTGCTTTGATGGCTTTCCTGATAAGTATGGAAAAGGACACATATACAAGATTAAAAGTGACATATCATGTACCTGAGGCTGTGGCAATCTGTTCTAGAAAATATATTATATCCAGCACGGCAAATATTATCAGGGCTATGACTAGGATTTGGTATTCTATAGTCATCTGCCACAATCTAACTAGTATTTTCAGGGGCTTTGTGGCTAAATTAAATAGGGATAGATGATGAATACCATTACCTTTGCATCATTTATATCTTTAAGGGTGACACTAATTTTACCATTTCCTCTAGAATACAATATCATTTTTTACTATCTTTTATAAAGGGGGAAGAGTTTCAGGAGACTCCACTTGTTTTTTCTTACTAGCATAACTTTTACAACACATAGTAAGGAATGGATTGAGGGGTTGCCTACTGTTTAGTATATTTATCACCATTATACATCTGGGAACAAGGGATAGCACCACTTGATGGGTCAGAGGATTTGGTAGTCCTAGTGCAAGATAAATCTGGGGCAATAATTTGTTTATTTTATGAGCTCTAATATGTCCCTCCTCTAAGGACCATCATGGTATTTTGGTCCCTGGTTATCAGTGTCAACCAAGACTCTGTCTCCAGAGTCCTTGAAACACCTGAGACTTTCCTTTTCCCCAGTTTATGGCTATAGCTCTCTGTGGGGATGAGCTGATAGAACCATTACTGTATACATTTGGTCTAGTACAATATGTTCCTTAAGAGGAAAGTTTTTCCTCAAGAGGACATGACTTTTCCTTCAGTTAATGGATCATATGTCTAATAAATCACAAGTACCAGGAAGTATACAAGGGATTACAATACCCTGGTTAGCTGCTGGAATATCTTGTCCACAGGAACCCCTAGTACTTATTAACTATCTCCTTGCAGGTCAAGATGCCTAACTGCCATTCCAATTTTGTTGCCCATTGCTATAATTATTCCCATCTTGATTTTGATGATTAAGTGTTGCCAGGTAGTCCCTGCTATTCTGTAATCCTATCAGAATCTGTTGTTGTCAAGAAGGCTGGTCCTATAATAGCATCTTTTTTGTTTAGCCCATAGAGGATAGGCATTAATGAGTTTCCCAACAGTGCTGGTCTTCCCCTTAACAATGTACCCCTTATTTGTGCATGGGACTCTGTTGGCTTCTGCACCTCTGGAAGCATAGTCAACTGGTAGATTTCTTTGGTTTCCTTATAGACTCATTGAACCATGCCCACTTCTTTGAGTCTTCTGATGCCTTTTCCACAGTCTACATGACATTTCTGGCATTTCTACTTCATTTAATATAGACCATCATTTTTTTTTTCAAAAATCATCTCAAAATTCATAATAGAACTATCTCTCCTGGCACTGACCAGGGGAGAGTAGCTCTACATCAACAAAGTCTTTCTTATCCAACTTTATATGCCATCCGTCTAGATCTACTCAGGATCCACCACCAGGAACATTTCCCTCATAGTTAACAGTTATATGTTAGCCAACTACTGTAATTCCTTAGCATATACCCTTATATTCCCTAAGTAAGGCCAGCACTACCCCATTTGAATCATGCTAAAATTTGACCCTTGTTATGAGTCTGGTGACTACAGGGGATTAAGGACAGACACTGAGGAGAACAAGCATAATTTTTTAAGGCACCTGACTCTATGGTGATTTTACATAGTCTTCAAGAAAGAAAGAATTTCCATCTTCCAACAGGGGAGAGTAGGTCACTTTTCCAGGATCCAAGAATTCAGGAGATCTTGGATTTAGCTCAAGTTTCTTCACTGTTATCTATCGCAATATCCCCATCCTATATCAGGATCTAACTCCTTTCATATCAGGAGCATGACTGTGGCATTGGAGACATGCTGAGGCTAAGAATTTATGCCAATGTTACGAAAAAGTCCTGGGGTCAGATTTCTGTATTTTCTATCATCCAGCTGTAGGAGATAAATGTCTCTAAATGCTGCCAGGTATACTGTCTGATTTACATTTTGCTTTAAATTTGTGATTAACCATCCTAAGCCTATTATTTTCCCTCTTCAAATCATCTATTCTATTTACCCATAGCAACCCAATTTCATTTCTTTTTTATTGATACATAATATTTTAGATATTATGGGGTACATGTGATATTTTGTTGCATGTATGGAATGTGTAATGATCAAGTCAGGGTATTTGGGGTATCCATCACATTGAATGTTTATTATTTCTATGTGTTGGGAACATTTAATATTCTCTCTTCTAGCTACTTTGAAATATACAATACATTGGTTGTTAATCATAGTCACCCTACTCTGCTATCAAATTTTAGAATTTATTCCTTCTAACTATATGTTTGTTCCCATTGACTACCCTCTCTTCATTCTACCCATCCCACACCACCCATAAACCCTTCCCAGCCTTTGGTATCCATCATTCTACCCTCTAGTTCCATGAGATCAACTTTTTTAGCTCTCACAGATGAATGAGAACATGTGAAATTTTTCTATCTGTGTCTGGCTTATTTCACTTAATGTATTGACCTTTAGTTACATCTATATTGCTGCAAATGACATGACTTCATTCTTTTCGATGGCTGAATGGTACTCAGTTGTGTGTCCATACCACATTTTATTTATCCATTTGTCCATTGATAGACACTTAGATTTATTTCATATCTTTGCTATTGTGAATACTACTATAGTAAACATGCAAATGTAGCTATTCCATTGATAAGCTCATTTCCTTTCCTTTGAATAAATACCCAGTAGTGGGATTGCTGAATCATATGCTAGCTCTATTTTTAGTTTTTGAGGAAACAACATACTGTTTTCCATAATAGCTTCACTAATTTACATTCCCAGTAAACAGTGCATAAGAGTTTCCTTTACTCCACATCCTCACCAGCATCTGGTATTTTTTGTCTTTTTAATAATATCCAATCTAACTGGGGTAAGATGATATCTCATTCTGGTTTTGATGTGAATTTTCCTTATGATTAATGATCAAATGCTTTTTCTGTGTCTATTGAGATGATCAAATTTTTTTTCTTCATTCTGTTGATGTCATGTATCACATTTATTGATTTGCATACATGGAACCATCCTTACATCACTGGTACAAATCCTACTTGATCATGGTGTATTATTTTTTGATGTGTTGTTGGATTCAGTTGGTAAGTACTTCGTTGAGGATTTTTTGTCTGAGTCTTCTGATCCTTTTTCCATAGTCTTCCACATGATATCTATGGCGTTTCTACTTCACTTAATATGAACAATCATATCAAAATTTATAATAGAACCATTTCTCTTGGCACTGGCCAGGGGAGCATAACCCGAATTGAAAAAATTCTTCCTCAGGGATATTGGCCAGTAGTATCTTTTGTTGTTGTTGTTGTGTACTTGCTTGGTTTTGGTATCAGGGCAATTCTGGACTCATAGAATGAGTTAGCTAGAATTCCTTCCTCTTCAATTTTTTTGGAATACTTTAAGGAGAACTCGTGTTAATTCTTCTTTGAATGTTTGGTAGAGTTTGGTAGTGAAGTCATCCATTTCTGGACTTTTTTTGTGGGTAAATTTCTTATTGCTGATTTAATCTCATTACTTTATATTACTCTGTTTAGGTTTTTTATTTCTCCTGATTCAACCTTGGTAGGTTGTATGTATCCAGGAATTCATCCATTTCCTCTAGGTTTTCTGGTTTGTTAGTGTATAGTTGTTTATAATACTCTCTGGAGATCTTTTGTATTTCTGTGGTATCAGTTTAATGGCTCTTTTTTTATTTTTTATTTTGTTCTGGTTTTCTCTCTCTCTTATTCTTGGTAAGTCCAGTAAATGATTTCTTGATTTTGCTAATCATTTCAAAAAATCAACTTTTCTTTTTGTTGATCCTTTGTATTTTTTATTCTCTATTTCATTTAGTTTTGCTCTGATCTTTATAATTTCTTTGTTTCCACTAATTGTGGATTTGTTTTTTTCTTGCTTTTCTAGCTCCTTGAGGTATGTCATTAGATTGTTTACTTAAAATCTTTCAACTTTTTTGATGTAGGCATTTATTGCTATAGAATTCTCTCTTCGCAGAGAGAATCACATAGGCTTCGGGGCATTGTGGTTTCATTTTGTTTGTTACAGGACTGTTTTTGATTTTGTCTTTAATTTCTTCCTTGACCCAATTGTAATTCAGGAGCATGTTGTTTAATTTTTATGTATTTGTAAAATTTCCAAAGTTTCTCTTTTTATTTCTGTAAATGTCTGTTAAGTCCCTTTGGTCTAAAGTGCAGTTTAAATCATATGTTTCTTTGTTAATTTTTTTTTGTCTAGATGATCTGTCTAATGGTTAGAGTGGGGTGGTGAAAATCCTAACTGTTATTATATTGTAGTCTATCTCTATTTAGATCTAATAATATTTGCTTTATATATCAGGGTGCTCTGACATTGGGTGTATATATGTTTAGAATTCTTTTGCTGAATTGATTCCTTTATGATTATATAATGTTTTTTGTTTATTTCTCTTTTTTTGTCTTTATCTTTTTTTGTTTTACTGTGTTTGACTTAAAGTCTGTTTTATGTGATATATGTATAGCTATTTCTGCTTACTTTTGCTCTCTATTTGCATGGAATATCTTTCTTCATCACTTTATTTTACATTATATGTGTCTTTACAGGTGAGATGAATTTCTTGTAGGCAACATATATTTGGGTCAACTTTTTAATCTATTGTTCCAGTCTATATTTTTTAAGAGGAAAGTTTAATCTATTTACATTTTACATTATTATTGATATGTGAGGGTGTATTGCTATCATTCTACTACTTGATTTCTGATTGTTTTCTATATCCTTTGTTCCTTTCTTTTTCTATTATTGTTTATCATTGTAGTTTGGTGGTATACAGTAGTGGTAACATTGGAGTTTTTTCTCTTCCTTATTTGTGTATTTGCTGTGCCAGTTGTTTTTATATTTTCATCTGTTTTCACGGTGGTAATTACTATATTTTCACTTCCAGGTACTGTATTCCCTTAAGTCCTTTCTTGTAGGGCCAGTCTATTCATAGTGATGATGAATTCTCCTAGCTTTTGCTTACCTGGGAAAGACTTTTTTCTTCATTTATAAAGGATAATTTTCCTGGGTATAGTATCCTTGATTGAGCATGTTTTTATTTTTTCTTTCAGTATTTTAAATATATCATCCCATTGTCTCCCAGCCTGTAAGATGTCTGCTGAGAAGACTGCTGTTAGTCTTAAGAAGTTTCCTTTATATGTGACTAGACACTTTTTTCTTGCTATTTTTAGATTTCTTATAGGTTACTAGAAACTTTTCTTTTGCTGATATAGATTTTTCTCTTTGTCTTTTACTTTTGACAGTTTGATTATAATATGCCATGGAATAGACTGTTTTGAATTATTATAACTATTTGAGGATCTTTGAGCCTTCTGTATCCGAATGTCTAAATCTCTCAGTAGACTTGAGAAGTTTTCACCTATCATTTTGTTAAAAAGGCCTTTTAAACTTTTCATTTTTTCTTTGCCTTCTAGAACATCAAAAATTCAAATATTTAGTTGCTTTAGGGTGTCCCGTATGTCATTATTGCTTTGCTCATTCTTTTTTTTTCTAAAAGAAAATTTATCTAACTGGTTATTTGAAAAGATTCATTTTCAAGTTTTGAAATTCTTTCTTCTGCTTGATCTAGATTATTATTGAACCAGTAGTGTAGTCTCTGTGTGATCTTTTTGGCTGTTAACAGTGTCAGTGGTATCTTGTGATTTCTTTGGTGACTTAGGGTACGGTTGTTACTGGAGGATCTAGTGAAGTTTTGCTGGGGATTGGCATGCCAGTCTATTGGCCTCAGTGGTGGCAGTGATGGACTGAGCATGCCCATCCTTGGGCTCCAGGGTGTTGTACACTGGTACCAGTGGTAGCAGTTTTAGGCAGGCCAATTCTTCATTACTTGTTTGGATGCCTGGAATGGCATTGGTGAGTACAGCAGGTAGATGTGTTGTCAAGCCCCTGGACCTGGTGTTCATGATGGCAGTAACAGTAGTGGGACAACCCTCTGAGAGTAAAATGGTCCATGATGGTGTCTTGGTGGCTGCAGCTGGTTGGGTGGGCTTTTCTCCAGTCCTTCCGGTGGTGCATGCATGATGATGCCAGCTGCAGTAGTAGCAGCAAGCTGAGTGGATCTGACCTCAGACCCCAGAAAGAGTGCGCATTTGCGTGGGTGATGGGCTGAGCTAGGTCCCTAGATGGCATGAATGGGTGATCCCCAGGCTCCAAACAGTGTGCTTGGGTACCGGGGATGAGTGGAGCTGGCCTGGGCAGAACTTTCCTTAGATCACCTCAGTAGTGTGTGCAGGTACTGACTATGGTAGGCAAGGGCAGGATAATCCCCAAGCTGCTAACAAAACACTCAGGTGGTGGCAGCAGAGGCTATGTTGCAGCCCTGCTATGGGGGAGGATGAAGCTGCTGTCCCTGGGAACAGCTATAAGCCAGCAGCTGGGGGAACATGGAATTCTTTCAGTCCTTGGCTGTGTAGCAGCCTGTAGCAACTGCAGTTGCAGGCAGTGGAATTTATTCTCAGGGCACATGAAAAAAGGCAGCTGCCCCTCTGATGGTGGGGGAAAGATCACTGTTCATGTCTTCTACTTTGTCCCTGGTGTCATGGTCTGGTGGAGGCTGTGATCTCAAAATAGTACTCTTCTGCAGCTCCTTAGGACTTGGAAATTTATGGAACCCAACATGATCTCCCTCTCTGGAGCAATGCCTTCACACAGTCTCCAGGCAACTCCCTGTGTTAGTCCAAGGTCCTGGAAGGGTCAGGGGTTCTCCTATGACACAGATTTTAGGAGTTTGTGCTGGGAATGTGGACCGCTGGGGGTCTCTCATTTACTTACACTTTCCCCATTTGAAGGAGCTGCTCCAGACTCCTAACCAATCCCAGTGGAACAACTGCCTTGTTTCCCTCTCCCTCCTTGATTTCAGTGCTTCCCATCACTTGTTTATTGAACTCCAGTATTCTCCCTTAGATGATCTATCTGAAATGTGATTATCTACTCATTATTTTGATTATCTACTCATTAGAAGAAGTGACTACCAGATGCATCTAGCCAGCCATCTTTAAACCCCTGCCTAGTATTTCTAATCACCCACATAACTTTTAATACCATAGAAGCCAAACAAGTCAGTGTATCTCTTCCACCACATCTCACCCAAGTTTACCACATTTGAAATACTTAACCATTGCACTCATACAACTCCACTTTCCATCAGTTATGGGGTCATAATTCTCAGATACTGTTGGATGATCCAACTTTAGAATTAAATCTTTAGAGTCTACGAATTAGGAACACTCTGGTTAATATCTTAGGTTGTATGCTTTAGAAGCAGAAATGTGATAAGGACTTATGTGCACAATGTTTATTGAGGGAATTATCTTCAAGAAAATCTGTAAAGGAGCAAAATATTTTTAGAAAAGCAAGAATGAGGTCTCCAGTAACATCCAGCCTTTTCTTGATTCACATAGTGCTCTGGAACATTGTGAGGAGGATGCTCTGTGGCTAGCCTGTGTTTTGGCACAGGCTTCGGAAATTGGAAGAAAAGGTGAATGGCAGCGGGCAGGTGAGACATGCTCATTATTGTCAGGGGGGATACAACAGCAGTGAAAAGCATGGCTGAGAACATGAAGAGTGCTTATATATGGTTCTGGACAATAGTGGCAACATGCCATGGGTAAATGTGATCACATGGGTTAACATAGGAGATAACACCTTAGTTACATGAATATGCTGACTCATGCTTCCTGGAAGGCCAGCTAGTCAGGGGTTGGGAGGGGTCGGGTAGTAGGCTAGAGAAAATACTGTAGCAGTCATCTTAATTTGGCCTAAGAAGCCTGTTGCCTATACAAATTCATTTTCTCTTACAAACATAAATCACACTACAGTATTATTCCTCTTTCAGAAAAAAGAGGACAACTCTATCCTCACATCTGTCAGTCATTATTTGTGGAGCATCACAGGTGAAGAAGTTATTGGCTGAGAGCAATTCACCATAGAAGGAAGTAAATATGAGTCATTTGCAAAAAATACTCAGTATCTGTGTGATGAGGGATTTGAACAGGACACCAACAGTGTCAACTGCACCGGCACATAGTAAATACTCAGTGTTAATTGAACTAAAAATAATATATACCACCTTCTATAAATTATACATAACTAATGTCATCATCACTATAATATTATCAGAGTTGCTTGAGAAGCTTTTTACCACAAAACTATCAAAATTATTTTGAGAATCTGAATGAAGAACATAAATGTATTTTTAACATAAGTGCCCGTTGTTACTAATATCCACCTTACACACACATACATATATACAAGCCAGTTGAAAATCATTAAGAAGTTCATTAGAATTTGACTCTTGCCTACACATTTGATATTCATCTGTTTCAACTCTTCCATTTGATTTTATTTTGAATCAATCATCAATGAATTTCTCTGAATATATAAAGCCATTTTATACTTCTGTTCAGTAACAAATTGTCTTCACTTTCTCAATCAATTTCATACACCAGACCATGAATGCTCTGCTTGCTCCCTTGCTCTCTCTCTCTCTCTTTCTCTCTCTCTCGCGCGCGCACGCACACACACACACTCACATATCTTTGTGACATCTTTTGGCTTCCTTGAACATACAAGATTTTCTCAGATTTTACTTACATGTCACTATTATTGTGAGACTGTCATTTATACGCTAATATTTTCATACATAATTTACGACTACATTCTTAGACCTCCTACAGTTATATTCACATTCAACTCACGCTATTATACTTAAATGTTTATTCTAAACTATCAAATCATCAAAATAACAGTCTGAGTCATATTTTTTGAGGGATATTTTTATTTGGTATAGAATTCTGGGTTGGAAATTATTTTCTTTTAGCATCTTGAAGATAGCAGTCTGTGGTTATCTGTATTCATTGTTTCTATGCAGAACTCATCTGTCCATCTTAATGCTAATGCTTTGTAAGTAATCTCCCTCTACTACTCCTGGAGCATTTACAATTTTATCTTTGGTTTTTTAGTGATTTTACCATGATGTACTAAGTGTTGTTTTTATTTTCTTTCTCTTTCTTAAGATTCTTAGTGATTATTGAACAAAGGGTTTATGTCTCTCAAGGATTGTGATCTTTTAATTCACTAATTATTTATTCACCATTATTTATTTATGCTCCTAAACATATCATTCTTATTTTTGATGATTTTTAGTTCTAACATTTTAATTTATTTTGAATTTTTTAGATTCCCTTTATAAATTCAGATTTATTAAAATGTAATTAATCTGATACAATTTAATCATCTAAACTGTACAACTCTTTGATTTTTACTATATTTACAGATTTCTGCAACCACCACCATAATCAACTTAAGAGCAATTTTATTAACATGAAAAGAAATCTGGTACACATTAGCAGTCACTCTCTATTTTCCCCCACCTCACCCAGCCCTAGATAACACTAATTTACCTTATGCCTCTATAGATCTGCCTATTCTGGACATTTTATATTAATATAAAGGGAATTATACAATATGTAGTCTTTTGTGACTGCCTTCTTCACTTAATATTTTTAAGGTTCATTATTGTTGCAACATGCATCAGTACTCCATTGATTTTTATTGCTGTATAATATTCTAGTGTATGGATATATCACATTTCCTTATTATTCATCAATTGGGGAAAATTTGGATTGTTTTTATTTTGGGCTATTATGAATAATGTTGTCATGAACATTTGTGTGCAAGTTTTTATGTGTACATAAGTCTTAATTTCTTTTGTATATATAGTTAGGAGTAGAATTGTTGGGTCATATGGTAATGATGTTTTTGAGGAACTGTCAGACTGTTTTCAAAAATCTATATTTACACCAGCATGTGTAAGGAATATAACGTTCCAATTTCTCCACATTCTTGCCAACAGTTACTATCATCTGACATTTTTATTATTGTCTTCCTGGTATATGTGAAATGGTATCACATTAAGGTTTTGATTTGCATTTCTCTAATAGGCAATAATGTTAAACATGCTTTCATGTGCTCACTGATTATTTCTATATCTAATTTAGAGAAATGTCTGTTTGGATCCTTTGTACCTTTTTTAATTGGATACTTTGTCTTTCTAATGTGGAGGTGTAAAAGTTCTTTATATATTCTGGATAAAAGTCACTTATCAGATATATAATTTGCAAATATTTTCTCTTAATGATTGGGTTTTTTTATCAACTTATTTGTGTTATCCTCTGAAATGCAGAAGTTTTCCATTTGATGAAATCCCATGTATCTGTTTTTTTTTTCTTTT
Source organism: Lepilemur ruficaudatus (assembly GCA_963574885.1). Classification (NCBI taxonomy): domain Eukaryota; kingdom Metazoa; phylum Chordata; class Mammalia; order Primates; family Lepilemuridae; genus Lepilemur; species Lepilemur ruficaudatus. Next base: position 19,221 of record CAUYRT010033202.1, read on the forward strand.
TCCCTTTTTTTTTTTTGCTCTTGATGTCATATTTAAGAAATCATTCCTAATATATTCCTAAAATCAATTAAATATGCCCTTATATTTTCTTCTAAGAGTGTTACAATTAGAGCTTTAACATGAAGATATTTCATCGATTTTGAGTTAATTTTTATATATGGCATGAGGTAGAGGCTCCAAATTCATTATTTTTGATCAGTAATCCAGTTGCCACAGTATCATTTATTAAAAAGACTATTCTTTTCCCATTGAGTTGACTTAACATTCTTCTTAAAAATCAATTAACTGTAAATATAAGGGTTTACTTCTGTACTTTGTCTTTCTTTCTTTTTCTTTTTTAAGTCTCGGGTAGTTCTAAAATTTCTGCACTTTGAATTCTATTGCATTAATATATATCACTATCTTTATGAAATTCTATAGGGTTTTGATTACTGTGGCTTTATAGTACATTTTGAAATCAAAAAATATCAAATTATTCTTTCTTAAGATTATTTATTCTGGGTACCTTACATTTCCACATTAATGGTAGTAGCACTTGGCAATTTCTGAAAAAAGCCGTTCTGGATTTTTTTTTTTTTTTGTAATTTTATCATCTCTTTTATTCTACTTTTTTTTGCTTTGTTTTTTTGTTTTACTTATTTTAATGTTTTTGATACATAATAATTATACATATTTATAAAGTATGTGTGATATTTTAATGCATGCATAAAATATGTAATAATCAATTTGTGGTACTTACCATATTCATAGCCTCAAATGTTTATCATTTCTTTGTGTTGGGAACATTTCAAATCTACTCTTCAAGCTATTTTGAAATATACATTGAGTCTATAGATAACCTTTAACATTATTTCCATCTTCTAAATACTAAGTCTTCCTATCTATTAATATGTTTTTTATTTATGTATATATTTGAAACTTTCTCTAAACAATGCTTTGTAGTTTAATATTACGTGTCTGTCACTACTTTTTAAAAATTTATTCCTATTTTGTTCTTTTTGATGTTATTATCAATAAAATATTAGTAAATTTAACTTAACTTTGGATTGTTCACATATTGTTTATATAAATATGGTTAATTTTTGTATATTTATTTTGTATACTCCAACATTGCTTAATTAATTTTTTAGTGCTAATTGCCTAATTGCCTTGATTTTACTACCATTACAATGTTGAATAGAATTGATAATAACAGACATCCTTGTCTTTTTGCTGATTTTTGGAGTAAAACATTGTCTCTTATCATTAAGTATGGTGGTAGCTGTGGGTTTTTAATAGACTTCCTTTAATATGTTTGAAATGTTCCCTTCATTTTCTAGTCTGTAAAGTGATTTTATCATAAAAATTGTTGGATTTGGTCAATTGTTTTTCTACATTTATTGATGTTATTATGTGATTTGTGTCCTTAATAATATTGAGATGATATTTTACATTAATTGGCATTTGGATGCTAAATTAACTTTACATTCCTGGGATAAATTCTACTTAACTATGCTGTACATTCTTTTTTATACATTATTGGATTTGGTTTGTTTGTGTTTATTTAAGGGCATTGTATCTATGGTCATAAGAGAAATTAGTCTGTGATTTTATTTTCTTGTGATGTCTTTGTCTGGTTTTGGTGCCAGGGTAACATTGGCACCATACAAAGAGTTAAGTCTGTGCTCTTTTTTTTTTTTTTTCTAAAGAGCCTGTGAATAATTGATATTAATTGAAGTTTAAATGTTTAGTAAAAATCATCAGTGAAGACATCTGGGTAGGGTTTTTTTCTTTTTGAGATGTTTTTCATTAATCACTCAATTTCTTGTTATAAGTTTGTTAAAATTTTCTGTTTGTTATAAAGTCAATTTTGGTAGTTTAGGAGTTTGTTTACTTCTTTTAAGCATATAATTTATCAGCATATACTTGTACCGAGCTTCTCCTTTTAATTTATTTTTGTTTCTGTAAAATTATTAGTGATGTCTTCTTTTTCATTGCTGATTTTAGCAATTTGAGTCTTCTATCTTTTATTCTTCATCAATCTAGTTAAAGATTTGTTAAATTTGTTGATGGTTCCAGCGAATTAACTTTTGATCTTGTTTACTTTCTGTCCTTTTTCTATTTTCTATTTCATTTATTTTAGGTTTAATGTTTATTATTTCTTTCTGCTTATTTTACAGTTAGTTTGCACTTCATTTCTCAGTGCTCTAATTTGTAAAGTTAGATGACTGATATAAAGTCTTTCTTCTTTTCTTGACACACTTATACCAATAAACTTCCACCTAATCTTTGCTTTAGCTGTATCCCATAAGTTTTGATATGTTATATTTTCATTTTTATTCATAAAAAAGAAATTTTCTATTTTTTCTGCGTTTCTTGACACATTGGTTATTTGGGAGTATGTTATTTAATTTTCATATATTTGTGGATTTCTCACATTTTTGTTATTTATTTCTAAATTTATTGCATTATGGTTGAAGCACATACTTTGTATGCTTTCAATAATAATATATTCATTTAGGCTTGTTTTGTGGCCTAACATACGGTCTATTGAGTGGAACTTTTCATGCACATTTGAAAAGAATGTGTATCTGGCTGTTTTTAGATGGAGTGCTCCATAGATGTCTGTTAGGATTACTCAGTTTATAATATTTAAGTCTTCTAACTCCTGTGAATTCTCTATCTAGGAGTTCTACCTATTATAGAATATAGGATATTGAGTCTTTATTATTGTTAAATTGTTTATTTCTCACTTCATTTCCATCAGTAATTTTTTTTGTATATTTTGGAACTATGTTGTTAGGTGCAAATATGTTTGTAGTTGTTATATTTTCCTGATAGATTGATCCTTTATCATTATACATTTTACCTTTTTTTCTCTAATACATTGTTTGTTTTAAATTCCATTTTGTCTGAGATTAATTAGTATACTCACTCCACCTTCTTATGGTTCCTTTTTTGTTTGGTAAGCTTCTTTTACCACGTTACTTTCAATCTTTTGGTATCATCAACCTTTTTCTTGTTAGACAACACATAGCCAGATCTTGTATTTTTATCTGGTCCAACAATCTCTGATTTTTATTGGATTATATTCAATTTATTCTTATTTAATTATATTATTAATAGGCTTGTATTTATATCTATTCTGTTTCAACATGCCTCATGTCTACTTTGTATTTCCCAAGTTTTCCTTTGTTATTTTCTTTTGCATTATGTGAATATTTTCTAGTGTAACATTTTAATTTCTTTAGTGACTTTTTACTGAAGTTTTTATTTGTTTTCTTAATGCTCACTCTAGGGCTTACAAGATATATCTAGAATTACCAGCTCTACTTTTGATTTATACTATCTTAAATTCAGTGAGATATATACTGGCCGGGTGCAGTGGCTCACACCTGTAATCCTAGCACTCTGGGAGGCCAAGGCGGGTGGATTGCTCAAGGTCAAGAGTCCAAAACCAGCCTGAGCAAGAGCGAGACCCCATCTCTACTAAAAATAGAAAGAAATTAATTGGACAACTAAAAATATATAGAAAATATTAGCCGGGCATGGTGGCACATGCCTGTAGTCCCAGCTACTCAGGAGGCTGAGGCAGAAGGATTGCTTGAGCCCAGGAGTTTGAGGTTGCTGTGAGCTAGGTTGATGCCACAGCACTCACTCTAGCCTGGGCAGGGGAGTGAGACTCTGTCTCAAAAAAAAAAAAAAAATTCAGTGAGATATATAATAGAAAATATTATTCAATTTCCTCTTCCCCTTTACTGTGCCATTACTATGATATTTTATATTCAAAATACCATGTTACAATTATTATTTAATATGCTTGTATGACCTTTAAAGAAGTTGGGAGAGAGAAGAGAAGCAAATTTATATTGATGAAGTTAATTATGATAAACTTTTATTTACCTATTATTTTTTTTTGTTCTGATGGATTTATTATCTAATGTCATTTTCTTACTCCGATACAACTTTGTTCCTTCCTGCCTTCTTTATGCTATTATTGTCAAATATAGAACTCTATGTGTTAAGGAATTATATACAATTATATTCACATTGTTTTATATAGTTTCTTTATAAATTAGTTAAGAGAAGAGAATAAATATGCAATTACATAATCTTATGTAATGACCTACACAATTCCCTTTACTGACACTTTTTTAAAATATGGATTTGAATTACTATCTGAGGTCACTTGTTTCAGCCTAGAAAACTCTTTTAGAAATTCTTATAAGGCAGGTGGCTGGAAAAAAATCTTTTGTTTTTTTTTTTTGCTCTTCCAGGAATGCCACTTTTATTTCAGTTCTGAAAGATAATTTTATTGAACATAAGATTTGTTAGCTTTAAAGTATTCACCCTACCCAAACTTCCATCCACATCTCCTATAAAACTCACCCCTATTCCCTTCCTAGGAGTGTTTTAGGCAGTAGCCTTTGCCAGACCTCTAGGGAGATAAGAGAATGAAACACAAAAGGAGAACTTACTTTCCTCATCTCTCCTGATAAGGTGGATGCTTATCTCTCCTGGTTGTTCCCTAGGGAGATAAAAGAATGGAATGCAAGAGGGGAATTTGCTTTCCTTATCCCTCCTGGTTGTTTGAAAAGAATTTATTTACTCCTCCCAGAAAAATCCCTCTATAAAACCCAAGGCTTTCCCCTTTTCTCTCATGGGTGCTTTTCGTTTCCACCCATCTGCACCCAGCTCAAAATAGACAGCATTTTGCTACACATGAGGCTTCATGTGTCTCTCTCAGCTCCAGACCTAACAAGATTCTTTCTGACAGTGTTTTATTTTCTTTCAGTACTATGTCATCCCACTGCCTTCTGGCTTCCATTGCGTTTGGTAAGAAGTCTGATGTTATTCTTATTGGGGTTTCCTTGTATATGATGAGTTGTTTTTCTTTTCTTGCTTTTAAGATTTATCTCTTTGTCTTTCTTCCTCAACATTTTTATTATGATATGTCTGAGTATTGGTCTCTGAGTTGAGCTTGCTTGGAATTTTTTGAACTTCTTGTATGTACAGATTAATAATTTTTTCCTAAATTTGGAGATCTTCTAGGCATTATTTCTTCAATATATTTTCTGCTTTTTTCTCTTCTTTCTTTCTGCTACTTTTATACATTTATGTTGGTATGTTTATTCATGTCATTAGAATACTTAATCACTATCAATCTATCTTAAAATTTACTGATTATTTCTTTTATGCCTCAAATTTATTGTTGAGTACCTCTAGTAAATGTTTTCATTTGGGTTACTCAAATTTTCAACCCCAGAATTTCCATTAGTTATTTTGCATATGCTTTATCTCTTTATCATTATTCTCTATTTGATAAGATAATGTCATCATACTTTTACTTCTTTAAGCATAGTTATCTTTAGTTTTGTGAACATAATTATGATATCTGTTTTGGAGTCTTTGTGTCACATCTGGATTCTCTCAAAGGCAGTTCGGTTGTCTGCTTTTTTCTATGTAACCATAACACTTTGTTATCTTTTTACATGTCTTGTAATTTTGTTTTGAAACAAATATAGAACATTGATCCACCCCTACCCCATCAGCCAAGTCTCCTTGTGGTTTATTTGTTCAGTGACTTGAGTAGACTATTTCAGTGATATCTAGTTCCCTTAAGGTGTACGGCCTCTGATGTCACTTCTCCAGAGGTCATAGCCTTGGGCATGTGCACAATCACACTCTGATGACACTGTCTCTGTGATCTCGCTGTTAAATTATCTGTCTCTGTTCATTTTATTTCAAGCTGTTAGCTTCTGGCAATCATCAGTTGATTGCTATATTGCTTTCAACAATGCCTTGGGGCATAAATTGCTCCTGAGTCTGTTCCAATTAAATACCCTTTGCAAGGGTAGCCTCTGCACTGAGGCTTTTTCTGACTCCATGAAGGCGCATCTTATCTGTCTCCTTCTCTGGGTATTCTTTTTAAATATCAAGCTGATCTATAGATGAAACAGCTTGTTGTTCTCATGAAGGTACTATGTACTTCCTACTTGCTTGACACCAAAACCTCCATTGTTTTCAACAATACCCTTAAGTTTGAACTTTCTGATGTCCCTTTACAAATAAACCCAGTTCCCCTGGGGAGTGTGTCTGATACATCTGTCAGAAATTTTTCCGCAGCTTTTCAATCTTTCAATTACTATTTCCAGACTTGGAAACTGTCTCTATGGTAAGAAGGGCCTCAAATACCAGGTTTACATCCTAGATTTCTTTCTTGTTAAATATTAGTCCCATTGTTCTTAACTGCTTTATTAGCTGTCTGATGCCAGTAAGAATATTTTTTAAATGTTTCATCCAGGCAGTCTAGGTATACATAGTAGGAAGGTTGATTCAATATCCTAGTTTTTCCTTCATCATTGGGTCTTATTCATCTTTCTACCCTAGTAACAAGACCAGAAGACAGCAGCAAAGGTATGGTCAATAAAAAATAATTTTTTTCTGAATGATTTTAATTAGCATTATTATTTAGTGCATCTTGTCTAGACAATTATCTTTTTCAGAGGAACAGCAAAAATATTTCTAATTACCATGTTTCAACATGACATTTTACACTTTCATTGATAGACTATACTAGTGCAGTTTTAAATTTTGGTTGAAATAAACATGTAGGTAAAATATCAGTCTCAGTTTCTAATTGTGCCATGTCCCTGCTCTTGTTCAGTTGTAATTACAAATAAAGTCAGAACTCCCGAGGCCTTTCTTTTGAAGGCCTACATCTCTCCCTTCTGGGATAAAACTCTCTGCCATTTATCTAGAGCTTTGACCATGGACAATGGCCGACTTCTCTCAGACAGGCATGCCTAATATATTAACTAGGTCCTTGGTCTTCTCAGTACCATTTGGTCTTCTCATTTTGCTTTTCTAGATATGGAACCTCTACCTCAAGAACAAGCTGGAGTGAAGCAATCAGTACCCCATATTCTTGGCCTACTGTGCCTGAGGTAAAGATTCCATCCTATGAATGGGGGTATGTGGAAGAAGAGAGCTCCACACCTCATAGCCATTCTTGAGCTGCTGCAAAATGAAATGGGGTGGATAAGAAATGCTGGCAAGCTGACCTTCCCAGGGAGATTTGCAGGGGCATATTGCAAAACTATATGGACCTGGGGGATAGGGAGCCCTGTGTTCTTAGCTATGCCCACTCAGCTTAGAGTTTCTGTCACAGTGCTGGGGATGGGGAAAGGAGAGCAAGCTGGAACTGAAATGCCACCGATTCTCACTGCTTTGGTTGAGACCTAGTAGATTTACTTAAATAAAGATTTATTCATTTACATATGCTTTCAAGATAATTTCCAGAAACTTCAAATGGTTGTGTTTTTTAATTTCACCAGTTAAGCTTTAATGAGAGGGTCCACCAAGGTCACGCCACCATCCAAGAAATCTACACTCTGCAACTTCAATTTGGTTCTTTATTATATCTAGTTCTCTGCCAAAATTCAAAATTCTATCTTTTATTTCCTTGAATATGTCAGATAACTTATTTTTAATTATGTGTCTGAACTGCATTATCTAGGTATTTTCTATTTTTGGATGTTTTCCTTGCCTTTTATTCATGCAATCTTGTCTCCTCATTTGCTTGGTTACTTTTGACTGAGTGTCAGATGTGGTATATAAAAATTGTAAAACACACACACACACACACACACACATTTAAAATAACACCTGGAGTCCTAGGATGGTGTCTTTTTTCAGAAGGGCTCTATAGGTGCTGTAGTCAGGTAATTAGACTAGTAATCCAGGATTGCTTCATTCTAATTTCATAAACTGAACCATTTTAAAGTATACTTCATTTCCTGTGAATGCTGGTGCACATTCTGTTTAACCTTACTCTTACTCCTGGACATCTGACTTATTTCATTTTCTTTCTATAGAAAATCTACATTAATGGCCCAATGCCTTGTTTCTGGAAAATCTATGTTCAGTTTGGTAGTGTGTTCAGTCCATTATTTAGTCTCCTTATATGTCATTTATCCTTCTCAATTCAGATGTCTTTTGTCTAACTGCTGCCTAAAACAAATAGGTCTTGTGTGTTATCTGGACATAGATTTGAATTGTGAAGTCTTCTAAAAGTTATCCTTTCTGATCCTTTTGAATGGTACACTTTACTATGCTTTCCTTCTTGGTGAACACTCTCAACATATCCCTAAGGATTGATTATTCTCCAGAGTATCCCATCATTTTATGCATTCATTTATTCAACAGATATTTATTGAGCATATCCTATGTGCTAAGTACTAGCAATATAGAAACAAATAAAATAAAACAGTCTTTTCTCTCATGTAGTCACAAATAAAATAGAACAGGCAGAGCTTCTATTGGCATAAACTTTACATTTAAAGATAGATGAATATATATATTAAACAATCCAGCACACTGATGCCATGTTCCTTCCTTTTAAACAGTATAAATTAAATATATCAAAGAGGACCAGTTATGTTTTTATTTAAGCAATAGCTATTGGTTCTTTTGTAACTCAAACAAAAATTTCAACAATCCAAAGCCCCACATGAACTCAGTTCACTATTCCTTCAAGTTATAATGCTCGAGGAACACTCACTCAGTGAAATTCTGTCATCTGTTCCTTACAGTACAGTATACACAGCTATTTCAAAGTTCATCTCACTTCCTTCAGGTACCTAAAATAAGATCCAGAAAAACCTCTGACTCTGCTTTTTTACTGGCAAATTTCCTATGGGTATACCCAAAATCTGAATTCTTGCTGTCCTTCAAGTTCATTTGATGTGCCATGCTCACTGTTTCACTGCTCAACCATCAAAACCCATCTCCTCTACATTTTATATACAACACAACCCATGTACAGTTGTGAGTGCCTGCAGGATGTTGCAGAGTTTACTTCCTATTTCATAGTAGCTACTTTTATCAAAATCTTTGATCTTTGTGTTTATTTGAAGTTACTATGATAAGAAGGGATTTTTTGATGCCCCACTTTTTTTTTTATGGTCAGTTTTACCCCAGTTATTTAACACTCCTCTGACCTTACCTTCGATAGAGGGTCACTATCACTGACAGGTCTCACAAAACCCAGTCTACCATTACTTTCCTGGTCTTGGAGGAAAAACTCTGTAAAGGCTTACACATTAAATCTAGAGTTTTACATGAACATTGGGCCACTAAATAATGAACTCAGAAAAATCATACCTGAGCATATATAAAAAAGTTATATATATATATGTTCTATATATATAAAGTTTTAAAGTACATACCTAAGAATTACAGTGTTCCATCTGCTTATTAAGTTGGCATTACAGAACAACAACAATAATAACTACTTCAACTCAGTTTATTATTACTTGCTAGGTGCTGTGCTGTTATTATAAGCTTTTAGAATTTATTCATTATCAAAAATTTTATCAGGCAGGTATTATTACAACTGAATAAATTGAGGCTTAGAGATGATAGGGAATTTGCAAAAAGTCATACTTTTACTTGGAGAACATGTGAATGTTTCGTTTATGGCTGTCATATTAAAACCTCAGCTCTAAACCAGGGTTCTGCAAAATTTTTCTCTAAAGGGCCAGATAACAAGTAACAAATAACAAGTAACAACTCTTAGGTTTGTGGGCCATTATGGTGTCAGTCACAGTGACTGAACTACTCACTATATACTGTGAAAGCCACCATACACAATAGGTAAACAAATGGATATGGCTATGTTCCAATAAAACTTTATTTACAAATACTGGTAACAGGCCAAAATTTTTAGGACTGGCCAGACTTGGCCCAAACACTACAGTGTGACAACCTCTATTAACATGTTATACTAAATGGTTTGTTTTAAACTTATTGCAGTGAAAGATTCAAGATTGTTTCAGAATATAGAAAAATTAAATGCAAGGTGTTCTTTTTGAGGTAGTCGTACCAACATATAACTTCATCAAAAAGGAATCAAGCTCTACGTAGTAATTTTTCTTCAAAATGGGTTAAATTGCAAAACTTATTCCATGCTCATTCTTACATAGTTTATCATAGCAAAAAACACTTTTCTGTATTTAGCCTCTTTCTGCCAAGGAGCTCAATCTTCTTTCAAACATTATTTTATTAATCCTGCCTATGACCCTGTGAGGGAGGGAGATGATGAGTATTAAAAAATGCTCAGAGCCTTTTAGATTCAATTGAAAAGTTGAGCAAATCTGACTGAGAAGAGCAAGCTACTTAAAATACATACTTTGAATCTGCCAGAGGATGTTGTTCCTCAGCTGGGTGCTTCTAGAAAAAGGGATGCATCACCAGAAAATCTAGTTTTTTAAAATGTCCTTATTTGGGGCCATGTCACTTACAAGGAATTGGTTTCCATGGAGTTTTTCATCACTTTTTGCCTTATCAAGATGCTCTGTTCTACAGACCAACAATTCTCTTTCTTCTAATCAATGACTATATTTCAGTAGTAGAAAAAGAAATTCAAAAAAATAAAATATTTAGGCTCTTTATGTCATAAAAGTAACATATACGTCATGCTATAACTTTCCCATAAGGTCAAAACATGGAGCATTTCTTTGTTTTCAACTGTCATATGTCTTGGGAATGAGAACACATATACACATTAGAGAAAAATAACATTTGTTTTTCTCTATCATTAAGATTATATTATGTTGAACTTGTTACTGGACATAAACACATGTATGTTTTCCCCAGTGTCTGGCAGGAATTTAGGTATAAAACAAAACAATAAATTTTACTTTTGTAGGTTATAAGTGCTAATCATCACTATATATAATATTTTAAAATATTCAAATGGAAAAATAATCTTTTCCAATTTCTACTTTCATCAGGACATGACCCTGCTCCAACACTGATAAGGGATCCTATTAGTAACATTTGAAACCCAGCTATTTTGATTTATTTTTTTCAGCAGCTCAAAGCTGGGGTGCAAACCATATTTCTCAGACTCTCTGACCTGTGTCTTTATACAGTTTGAGCAAAACTTATCTAAAACCATCCATACATTATGTATGTATTCATGGAGATACAAAGCTTAACATGCTGCTCCTCCTACCTAGAATGTCTGGCTCATCTTTTCTCCCTATTTTATGTTCCTCATTTTGGTAAAAACCTTTCTTCAAGCTCCTTTTCTTTAGAAAGTCTTTCATGACTAAATCAACTCAGGGATCTACTCATTCAAAAAATATTTACAGAGTGTCTGCTATATACAAGATACAGTGCTAGATACTTTGGGCTTCTTTTGAAAAAATCAGTGTCTTTTTAAAAGAGTAAAAGGTATAACTAGAGCAAGTATGAATAAGGAGTATATTATAACTATTAGAATAGATAAAACACTCATAGGTATGCAAACACACACGCAAACACATAAGAATAACACAAGGAAGAAAATTTATATTGCTATAAGTAATGTATGATGGGAAGTTATATGAAGGAGACATTTCTTTCAGGGACATACCAGGAAAAGATTTATCTAGATGTTGGAGGGAAAGCCTACTGTACATGTAGGATTTATATATGTATAAATAAGGTACTTGAGGGTACATGTTTCGTGTTCTATTACAAAACATTGAAAATTTTAGCTTGGACAAAACATATACAGTTGACCCTTGAACACTGTGGGGGTTAGGGATGCCAAACTCCATGCAGTCAAAAATCCACTTACAATATTGGATTCCCCAGAACTTAACTACTAATAGCCTACTGTTGACCAGAAGTCTTACTGATAACATAAACAGTTAATTAACACATATTTTGCATGTTACATGTATTATATACTGTATTCTTATAATAAAGTAAGCTAGAGAGAAGAAAACGTTATTAAGAAAATCAAAAGGAAGAGAAAATACATTTACAGTATTGTACTATATTTATGGAAACTTTTAGTTTATGTTGTTTGTTTACAAGCTGAATTATCCATCAGAAATGGTGGGCAACTGCAGCTACAGACCTCAATCTATGATACATATCAAACAATTCAACTTTTTCTTGTAAAGCCATGACTATTTTCTGTTTCTTGTGAGCATGTCTAGCATCCCTAGTGGCACTTAGTGTGGATGGTGTGGTGTTTTTCAAGGTTTGTGGTACTGCATGAAACACCATGATCCATAAGAACAGTGAGGGATCACTTTTTACTGTGGTAAACAATTTTGTGGAGAGACGAATAGCTCAGAGACGATTAGTGTCACAAGATGTTTTAAGGGGATACTCACATTTAAGCTCACTGAAAAAAGCAACAAGAGGAGGCTATGAAATTGTTACAGTAGCACAGTATCTACTACAGTTAATTTTATGAAGTTATGGTTTAATAGTGCATCTGTATGTTTGTTTACATTTCTCTTGACTGCGAACGGCACCATGGATGATCTGTAAATGTTTGTGTGCACAAATTTTGACAAATTTAAACTTTTTATCATAGATTTGTATGTACTTTATGGCAATAAATGATAAAATAGACTAGTATACATATATTTTATGCATTCATGACACATCTAAATTTTTCTTAATTTATTCAATATTTCTAGCCTATATGGTTAGTCTGTGAATTTTTTTCAAATTGTTGCAAATCTCTAAAAAATTTCAGATATATTTATTGAAAAAAATCTGCATAAAAGTGGATGTTTGCAGTTCAAATCTATGTTGTTCAATGGTCAACTATAGTATGTGGAAAAAAGTAGGGAATCATATGGCTGGTTATATGTTATGGAGGACTAAGATTTTTGGATGTTACTAAGCCTAAGAACCAGAGAAAATTTTGTGTAAGAGAGAGACATAAAGATTAATCTGACAAAATATAAGATAGGTAAGACAGATTGCAGATGGGAAGACACCAGAAAAGGAAGACTAGAGTTTTTGTAATAGTTTAGAACAGAGGTCATGAAGTCTTGGGCTAGAATAATGGCAGGGGAAATTAAGAAGAAATAAAAATATATAAAAGAAATTTATAAAAGTAGGATTGAAGCAATAGAAGGAAAGGAATTTTCAATCAGTCTCATGCTTTTAAAGCCATCTCTCAATGACATAACCTGTGCTGAACTGAATTATGGCCTCCTATATTCAGCTACTCACCCTGTATGTCCACTGGGTGCTTAATAGTCGCATGATACTGAGTGCAGCTCCCCCAAGCCTGCTTTTTCTACAGTTGTGTTCAGCCCAGTAAATGTTCACTGCACTCTTCAGTTATTGAGGACTAAAATAAGAGTTGACTTTACTTTTTCTCTCTTACTGCACATCAGATTTCATAACAAAACCCTATTGCCTTTATATTTAACAGAAATTCAAAATCCATCACTTCTTATCATCTCCACATCCACCTCCTCATCCCAGCCATGATCATGTCTCTTCTGGATTATCACAACTCCCCAACCATTTTTACTTTGATCTTCCTATTGTCTGTCTCCACTCAGCAGCTAAGACCAAAGAATCACAGCTCTGCTCAAAACCTTCTACAGAACTTCTCATCTCATGTAGACTAAAATTCAAAGTCTTCACAATGGTCAACAAAGACCTACTTGGTGCCTTCTACTACTCAGATCTCATTCTTTTTCTTCTTCTCCGCCCTTCTCTGCTTCCTTGATATTCCTTGCTATTCCTGAACTTGCCACACATGCTTCTTTTTTAGGGACTCTGCATTACCCCTTCCCTCTGCCTGAACAACTTTCCCTAGATATCCACATAAGCACTTACTTTTTCTCCATTATTTACTCAGAACTCTGCTCAAATGTTACCTTATCAAGAGATCTTCTCTGATTCCATAAATAAAATGGCAAGTTTCCAGCATCATATCCTATTCCCCTTATTTTGCTTTACTTTTCTCCATAGGACTTTTCCTCATCTCATTTATTGTATTTACTTTTTTGTATATCTATTGTATCTCTCCCCCATCAGTATAAAGGTATCATGAATACAAGGACTTGTTTTGCTCAGTGTTGCATTTTTAGCACCTAGGAGAGAGCCTAGAATAGAGTAGGTACTCAAGAAATATCAGTTAGATTAATGAATAACAGAAAAAGCCAACGAACCATAGTGATTAAAATAGTGTTGCTGCCAATGTTAATCAAAAACCTCAATAGAAGAACAAAGTGAAGATATATTGGAAATTTTGCTTTTAGATGCTTTGAGTTATGACCCTACACCATCCTACTACAGATATATCACAGGAAGGTGGCATTAAAGGAATAAAATGTGGGATGGTAGTGACAAAAGGATTATCATTTATGTCCAGAGTTAAATAAAATTGCCAAAGATATGTAGAAAGCAAGACAAGGAGATAAACAATAAAACATACCTACATTTAGGTGGCAAAATAAGGAAAATAAGCTACAAAACAGAAGATTGTGTGATCAGAAAGTTAAGAGACCCAGAAGGTACATTTTCATGGAAGACATAAACAGTTGCAAGAAGAATGGGTTACTCTGCATTGTTATACACAGTAGATCAATGGTAGTGAGAATTAAGAAATTATTGTGACTTTTACAAAGGAAATGTTTTGAAGTAGTGTGTGTGGAGAAAATCCAGTTTCCAGGATTTCAGCATGAGTTACATAATGAAGAATGGAAGCACTAAATATAGATTACAGTATTAATTTTTTCATTCTTTTATTCAACAAATGTTATTGAGTGCATACAAAGTGCATAACAGAATAATAGGGATAAGATGATATATGAAAGTGAATCATATGTGGATCCTTACCTTGAGAAAATTAATAAAAACCATGAATGCGTAGTAATGTATGAGAACCTAAGCTGAGCATTGGGAATTCAATGGAGAACATGGCTCTCTCTTCAATCATTCATTCATTCATTCACTCATTCTACAAACATTATTATGTGCTAGTAACCGGAGATAAAAGAAACAAATAATATGATCCTTATCTCAGTGGAGTTTCCATTCTTATAATAAAGAAGGTCAGTGGACAAAAATAATTAAGATTCAACATAAATACTTGAATAATGGCATATTGAAAATGCTATAGGGCATGATGGAGGAAAGAATTAATTTTTCAAAGGATGATAAATTTTCAAAGTTCCCTTTAGAGTTCAAAAGTGATGAAAAAGAATATCTACAGAATTATGAGATTATGAGAGTAGAATTATTGAAGGAATTTTTTTAATGCGATGAGCTAAGCACATTTATAAGCACTGAGAATATATCCAGGAGAAGGATAGACCAGGTTGGGGGGGCAGGTAGGATCAAAATTATAAGCGAAGCAATAAATTCCTTTAATCTGTATTATCTAAGACTGATATGATCAGCTTTGAATTTATATGAGCATAATAAATTAATTCAATATGATTCTAATGTTATACTGGTAAAACTTAATATATGTAAAATTTACTTATTGTGTATTGACGGCTTCAAACCATATTTTATACACCAAATAGGGATATTTCACATTTTTTATGAATGGGAATTTTGAGCTATCACATGGGGGCACTGTCTCCCAGACAACAGTTCAGTGTCAACAGAGTCACCATTTTCATCTTTAAACAGTGCTCATGTAATTATTTGAATATTTTAAACATTTTACCTTTATTTATTCCTAAAAATGAGTTTACAATGGAAAAGTGAAAGTAATGATACAAGTATAATGAAGAGTATTTCTTACAAATTTATGAAAACTGATTTATAGAGGTAAAAATCAACAGAAAAAAGAGAAGTGACAATTCTCTAGCCTTAGTTACAAACTCTGAAATTAGATTTATTAATTAGATATTTAATTATGAGAAATAAGAATAAATTGTAAATGTACACAAAACATTTTAAATATATGATTAATTTGTATTCAAAAGGCAAGTTTGGGGAGTCTTTGTAATAAGTATTTAATTTTCCAGGAAAAGAGTATTTTCTCTACATATAAATTTTCTCCTTTGTATATTTAACATTTGTAAAAATGTTCAAAGTGAATTATGCATTAATTTAAGTGATTGCTTTTATTGTATATTAATTGCCATTTCCAAAGCTTATATTCCAAAAACACTATTCCTTCAAGTTGCAAATAAGCATACCAGAAAAGCTCTCTATATTCAATCAAGTTCAGAGAGTGCTGGCATATTCCAAGTTAAATATAATTTTTAATGCAAGACTGCTCAGAACTTTTACTATACAAATGTGCATTTTTTATTCTTCAAGAAGAGGTTACGGTATACAATGTTCCCTAAACTAATTTGACCCCAGAGTCATTTTTTTCTACAAAGTACTTTTTAACATCCAGCAGAACTAATATTCTGCAAAACATGGCTTGAAAAAAGCTCTGCACATTGTTTAGTAGAATTCTCATAACTGGAATGATAGTTAGCAGAAAAGGAACTCATAAGATTTAGAGTTGGCAGTTATCTTGGAGGCCATCTAGTACAACATCCACACACACACACACACACACAAAATCATTTCAATACACCTAGGACAAATGATCAACCAAGTTTTGTTTTAAGTCTCCGTATTGAGATATTACATTCTATGTGAAGCCTATCTATTCTTAATAAATTCTTCCATATATTAAGCCAACATGTAATTCATTGGTCCTCATTCTGTTTGCTCTATATGACAACACTTCAAATATCTGAAGACAGTTAATCTGTCTTCTACTAGATTCTTTCTTCTTCTAGATAAACACATCTCATTCTTACAAATTTACCACATTTAAGGCAGTTAGCAGATGCCGCATTTTATAAGTTCTCTTTCCTTATGTGCACTAAAGTCAGACAATGCCCCTTTTAAAATACATTATTTGAACATGATTGTTCAACTCTTCTTACTGAAATTTCAACACGGACATTAATTCTGATTTGGGCTGTGTTATTTTTTGTAGAAGCATATTGTTGGCTGCTATCAAACTTGCTTATGGGCAAGGAAAATGATAACTGTAACTGAAGTTTCTGCACTTATACTTACACAGTTAATATTAATATTTTTCAGTAAAGTTATGTGGGTAGTCCTTTATCATTGCAGTCAAGAGAATCTCATATTACAGGACCCCTTAAATGCAAATTTCTATCCCTCTGCAATGATCAAATTACTTGTTAGCTACAAAAAAGATAGGCATGTATTTATTTCCATACTTAAAATGGTTGATTATTGGTGCTAAATCGTCGTTTGCTCTACTTCATGCTTGTAAAACAAAGCAAAAATATATTCATATAAGATACATATGTATATGTATTTTTTGTGCACATACACAAATGTATTTTTAATTTTAAAAGCAAGAAATAATCATTCAAGCAATAAGACTTTTATTATTGAAAACATTTAATCACTTTCTATATTTCAATTGGGTTTCTCTTTCCTTCTTTCCCTAACCTAAAAATAAAAAGTCTAATTTTTTTAATTCGTGACTAGGAGGAGAACAGTCAGCATTGATGCTTTAGGCAGTAGAGTGTTATCTTATTTATAAGACCGAAACAGGGAAAAATATTTACTTTGGGTGAGGGCCAACTTATTTGCAAAAACCACAAAGATTTGTTCAATATTATATCCCTGAATAATTATTTCTTCTATGTCCTTCTTCTTTTTGCAAAAAGAAAAAAAAAGTTAATGAGATGATAGTATTACAAAAGTAGTGCAAAAACAATACAGGTAAACGTGTAGAGAAATTAGTTCTGAAGTGTGGGATAATCGTAGAGGGCCTTGGGCACAAAACAAAACATAGATGTGCAGGAGTCATAGCACATCTTGTCTTCACTTGTCTTTGTTAGTGCAAGTGAAAAGGTTAATGACGTTCAGTTCCATCAACACAGAGTGAAGAACTGTGGCACCTTTGAATCTAAAGTTGCCCACAGTGCAACTGATTTAATTCCTGTGAGAATGGTACTATTTACAAGTTTGCTCAGGAATGTGAATGTCAATTAACCATGTGCTCCTGCTCTTGTACTGTGCCCCTCTCTCTCTCTCTCTCTCTCTCTCTGTCTTCCCTTCTCTCACTGTAGGGAAATTGTTTTTTAAAATCATCATCACATGGAAATATTCACTGTTATTTGAAGCTGTCCTCTGATTGGAAGAAAAATTGTCAGATACACATTGGCCCAAAGCATTAAATCTTCTCTAGGCTTCAAATAATCAAATATTATATTCTTACATGTGTTCTCAAAACCTAAAATCTCAGATAATCTTTGGCATTTTTTTTTAAATTTCTGCCTTAATATCTTGTTGCTAGTGACTGATTGCATTACTACCTTTCAGTATTCTAATAAAATGTGTTATCTTAAAGTATCAACATATCAATATGTACAAGTTGCCTGTGTTCACATGCAATATGTTATTCCAGACATTCAATGTTCAGGCAACAGCTTTATTCCCCCTTCTTGCTTCAGTTTCCTGTCTCTACACCTTTCCCCTTTGCTATCCCCCATCCCATTCTCAAAACACCCTCCTCCCACATCCTCCTAATCCCTTCTGAGTATTCATTTCCTTCTACTACCATTCCTCTATCCTCATTTTACTCCCCTTCTCTCATTCAATTAAAGGCTGGGCTTGAACCTGGGGAGAAAGATTTCCTGATGCTGTTCGAAATGTACAGAATAATCACACCAAAAATTGAACCAGGACAGGGCCATCACCTTTCCATGCTGATAATTGTAAAATATAAACTGGCAAACTCTAAGGCAGAGACTAGGAATGAGGCTGTGCAGAGGCGGTGAGCCTGGATGCTGTACTCAAGAAGCTCAAGAGGACTTACATGGGGCTGAAGGTGAAACTGACCAGCAATATTCGTGTGACAGCTCTGAGCGCATCACTCAGGGGAGGAGATTGGAGGCAAAGCAGCAGGCTCAGAATTTGCCAAAAATTTATGATATAATGATAATACATGTTTACCTCTTATATTTTTATATCTTTACATTGTTTCTTGAGACTTTGCAATATATTCACACATTTGTCAATTAAAATGTATGCCAATATTTAGTTTCATTGATTTTTAAATTTTTATGTGTTTTAAACACACAAAATATGAGTTTCCATTTTAACATGAATGTGCAAAACTATACTTATATTGTCATTTGCTTTGGTTTTGAACCTATTAATATTGAGAATGTGGTAGGGCTTCTTTGTTTTCAATAAATTCTTTCTTGATTTCCATTCTTCTCACTGTCACAGCCACCTAACTGACCACAAAATTTCCGGTTTATTCCTTGTTTCTTGTTGACCTTTTACTGTGCAATGCTTTACTTCCTCTTGTTCACGTCTTTGAGCAGGTCATTCTGCTTCTCTCCACCAGTTTCTTGCAATCTTCAGCTATATATGATAAAAAAGCACATAAGCTTATATTATAATATAAAGGTAATAAACCTGTATTACTCTGTTTGAAGTAATGCAGAATAAATGCATTATTGTTTATTAGGTCTTTTTCTTTGGGAGAGTGATTCTCAGAGAATAGTTTTCCTTTCTAGACATATAAAGACTCCTACAAGGAAGTTATAAAAATAAGAAAACAAAAACAAAAAAAGAAACAAGAAAGAAAAAAGAAAGAATGACAAGAACGTAGGAAGGAAGAAAAAGGAAAGGAAGGAAGAAAAGAAGGAAGGAAGGAAGGGAAAAAGGAAGGTAGGCACTTTTTATTCCAGTTTCATTTTATTATGCTTAAAATAGATAATTTGACGAATGTCTTTGTGGCGGTGGTTTGGGCCCTTAAAAATACTTGCATGCCTCCCTATGCCCTCGTTCACATGCTAGCTCTGTCTCTTGTCTTCTCTCTTCCGGAAGATTCTTACAACTTCTGGCTGGCGTCTTTGCTCCAATATTTCTTCCCTCGGCTCCATGTTCCTCTCACTGCCAGAGTCACCCTTCTAGACCGTCTCTGGGGCTGTG
>CAUYRT010033203.1:0-13204 GCA_963574885.1 Lepilemur ruficaudatus
GCGCTGCAGCCGCTGGACCACGAGGAGCTGGAGCTGCTGCAGTTCCAGGTGAGCGCGCGCGACGCGGGCGTGCCGCCTCTGGGCAGCAACGTGACGCTGCAGGTGTTTGTGCTGGATGAGAACGACAACGCTCCAGCCCTGCTGGCACCTCGGGCTGGCAGCGCGGGTGGAAGGGTGACAGAGGTGGTGTCGCGGTCTGTGGGTGCGGGCCACGTGGTGGCTAAGGTGCGCGCGGTGGACGCTGACTCTGGCTACAACGCTTGGCTGTCGTATGAGCTGCATCCAGCAGCGGGAAGCGCGCGCAGCCTGTTCCGCGTGGGTCTGTACACCGGCGAGATCAGCACGACGCGCGCCTTGGACGAGACTGATGTGCCACGCCAGCGCCTGCTGGTGCTGGTGAAGGACCACGGCGAGCCGGCGCTGACTGCCACGGCCACCGTGCTGGTGTCGCTGGTGGAGAGCAATCAGGCACCAAAGGCTTCTTCGAGGGCTTCATCGGGGGCTGTGGGCCCTGAGGCGGCATTGGTGGATGTCAACGTGTACCTCATCATCGCCATCTGCGCCGTGTCCAGCCTGTTGGTGCTCACGCTCCTGCTGTACACAGCGCTGCGGTGCTCTGTGTCGCCCAGCGAAGGCGCGTGCGGGCCGGGCAAGCCCAGGCTGGTGTGCTCCAGCGCGGTGGGGAGCTGGTCTTACTCGAAACAGAAGCAGCAGAGGGTGTGCTCTGGAGAGGGTCCGCCCAAGGCCGACCTTATGGCTTTTAGTCCTAGTGTTCCTCCTAGTTCAGGTTCTGGAGATGGAGTCCAACAGGAGATTTTCGAGACAGTAAGTACAGCAATCCTGCGATGTATTTCCTGCCTATTAATGTCACTCATATAGTAGCTCACCACTTTGTTGCTGTAATTTCATTGCTTCATTTGTTTTATTTTTGCTTTTCTCCTGAGTTGGCCTATTTAAAATACACTGGAAATCTAACCATCTTCATTACTTTTTATTACAGTTCTCATGAAAAATTCTTTAGGAATATTCTTCAGTCGATAAATATAATAATAATAATAATGAAATAGACTGAGTGGATGTTTCCTGTAAATGGGTAAAGTTAAGTCTTCCAGGAAGGATCATGATGAGAAATGTAGGGCATAGGCAATGTTCAAATCTTCTACTTTTCAATTTTGCAGCAAGTTTGTTCTTCCTATCCATTTTCTTCCTGTAGTTGTTTTTCTCCACTACTTATTATGTTTATGTACTCAAAAAATTCACAATAATATTTAATTTCATAATTTATTTGTGTTTAAAACATGTTTAATTCTTATTTGGCTAAAATCTCTAAGTTCGTCACCACTAATGGGTATTGGCAGGGTTGAGGCCGCTTAATTTCATAAAGTTTTGTTTCTTTGTAATTAATGGCAATCTTTTTTAAGACGGTGGTTGCAGTGGGTGGAGTGGTGGAGTTTTAGCTTAGCATTTGGAGATAATTTTACTGTTGTTTTTGTCTTTAATCCCCTTGTAAGTTCAAGTTCATTTTTTCAGTCTTCAACTGATTCAGATAGACAACAATTTTGTTCTTTTTTTTTTTTTGACACAGAGTCTTTGTTGCCAGGGCTAGGGTACAATGGCATCATCAAAGCTCACTGCAACCTCAAACTCCTGGGCTCAAGTGATCCTCCTGCTTCAGCCTCCCAAAGTAGTAGGATTACAGGTGTAAACCACCATGGCTGGCCAGTGTTCTTGATTTCCTAACATAATGTCAATTCTGCTTAATTGCCTGTTGAACTCATTGGTGCTCTCCTTCAGTTTAGTTTATTGAGCTCTTCTACTTTTTTGGCAGATTTATTTGAGCATTGATTATACTCATTTGTCTTCCATTCTTGGTACTTGTCATGAGGCTGTATGAAAATATTTTAGGGTAGAAAAATTCACACTTCTTTGTGCTTTGAGTTTAAAAGAGTCTTCCTGTATATGGTGAAGTGTGATACCATTGCCTGTGTTCAACAGGCTGCATGGTCTTCAAAATGACATTGCTTTAAATAACTTAAACATGAGAACTACAGAATATCAACAAAGGCATTTCCACTTGATAATTGTGCTGTTGATTACACCTCATAATTTAATATTGTATACTCTAGATACATTTGATGCAAAATATTTTTTGTCTTAACACCACATTTGTAGAAATCGCTTTCTTTTAAGGGATCCCAAAGAACATGTATTTAGAGCTGTAAGAATGTGTCTCAAATAATGTGGAAGATTACTTTGTTTTTTGGCTCTAATTACAGATGAGATACCCTTTAATTCTACTTCATGGAGAAATAAATTATATATAGTATATTTACATGTGGGAGGAGAACCATGTTGTAGATAGGGTAAAGTTAATGGAAGTGCTGAGAAGGCATTAGTGGCTATTTTCTACCTAGGAAGATGAATTCTGGGAGGACGATTTCCATGAAGATGGACATTAGGGAAATCTTCAGAAAAGGCAAAACCATGCCTCATGTCCTAGTTTATGGTGCTTGAATTCTCTTCATCCATAGCTACAGAACAAGAGCAAACATTGATCACTAGCTATAATAAACCACCATTGTTTGAGCTATTTATATTTGTTAGGCATGGTGTAAAAAGCTTAAATACAGTATTTAATTTAATCCTTATAACAATTTGTAAAGTACCTATGACTGTCCAAATATTACAGATGAAGTAAACGAAACTGAGATATTTATCTGTCTTGTCCAGTGCCAGTCAGCTAGTTCACCATGGAAATGATTTTCAAATGCATATCTTTCAGACTTCAGATTTATTCCTTTATTCATGGTAATGTAAAGCTTTCTTCAGTAAATCTTTTCTCTAATCAAGCATAGTTGTGGCTAGGAAAATCAAGCACAAGCTGTTTACAAGAGAGTCTTTCTCTCTGTTTTGCTTGGAAGAAACTTGATGATTTTCTTCATCATTAATTTTGTACAATGCCATAATTGAGATGGGCATTAAGATTTTTGTGTTAATTGGCCAGGCATGGTGGCTCACACCTGTAATCCTAGCACTCTGGAAGGCCGAGGCAGGGGGGTGGGGATTGCTCAAGGTCAGGAGTTCGAAACCAGCCTGACCAAGAGTGAGACCCTGTCTCTACTAAAAATAGAAAGAAATTAATTGGCCAACTAAAAATATATAGAAAAAATTAGCCAGGCATGGTGGCACATGTCTGTAGTCCCAGCTACTCTGGAGGCTGAGGCAGTAGAGTTGCTTGAGCCCAGGAGTTTGAGGGTGCTGTGAGCTAGGTTGATGCCATGGCACTCTAGCCTGGGCAACAGAGTGAGACTCTGTCTCAAAAAAAAAAGATTTTTATGTTAATTAATTTTTTCTTAGAAGAGTTGATGATTAGCATTATCATTTGTTTTAATCAATGCCACATTTTGATACATAATTAAGAGTTGCCTTGTAAGAACTGTAGGTCTGTTGTTTGGAAGTGATATAAGTAAGAAGAAGCATTTAACATACAAGAAAAAGTCAGAAGACTATGGTTTCCAATATCCTTGCAAGACACCCAAGTCAAATGCTAGATACCAAAATGACCTTGTTATTTCTTTGCTGTGAACAATGATAGTGTTTTAGACATGTATAAATGTTAATACGATGATTTCAGAGACCCTGAACATGCCAAAGTGTTCAAGAAATGCTTACAATATTGCATATTTCGATGACAGCTTTAAAGATATAGATTTCCCAGAAAAATCTTTAGATAAGTGTAGCCCTTTCATGATTCAGTCATCTTCAGTCTCATTGTTGGCTTAGAGGCTTGTGCCAACTGAACAAATGATTTGTGATCAAATAACTGTTTTTTCTTGACTAAGCCAAGATAGAGTAGACTCAGCATCACTGAGTAAATTCTGTAGTTTTGTTAATACAGTGGTTGGGTAGTATACTTCTAATCTGTTGATTTTAAAGAACCTCCTGGGGATCTGAGAATGGCCTCAAAATTTTATTTCTGTGTTTTCAAGAAATAATAGCACTAGATCTGTTAAAGAATATTGGTGGATGATGTGAACTAGTAAGACATTAAACCATGCATATATGGTTTAATACATATATGACTAGCAGTACATACAGGTAGGATTTAAGGCTAGTTAGATTGATTTAGTAAAGGTCAGGCACAAAATTCCTCATTCTCCAGTGGATTTTATAAAATAAATATTAATAATAACTGTATTGATAAGACATTAGCCTGTAGCCAGATATTAGGCCAATCCCCAAAGTTGAATTCAAAGACAGCATAATCTTTTATCTAGAGCCTGGTTGAGATAATGACATCTGAAATATCACACCAAAATGCAAAAGATGGGTCATTGATTCATACATTATATCAAACTGTTCCATGACTCAGTGTTCATCATTACCTCATATATTCACAAAATACTATGTCATTGGAAATTAATACCTAAATTAACATCTGGTTTTCATTAAAATATGCAATATCTTCATCTCTCCTGGGTAAACTTTCTCATGTTCATTTCTTTTTTTCTTCATGAAAGGCTTGTCTTGGCATCTAATGTTCATTTCTCTGAAAGGCTTCACATTGCATGTAAAAAAATTTTTTTTCTTTTTTTTAGAGACAGAGTCTTTCTCTGTCCCCCAGGTAGAGTACAGTGGCATCATCATAGTTCACTGAAACCTCAAACTCCTGGGCTCAAGAAATCCTCCTGCCTCAGTCTCTTGAGTAGCTGGGACTACAGGCCCATGCCAAGTCACCCAACTAATTTGTCTATTTTTAGTAGAGATGGGGTCTCACTCTTGCTGAGGTTGGCCTCGAACTTCTGAGCTCAAGCAATCCTCCTGCCTCTCATGAGTATATATCTTGATTTTGTATTAAGGAAATCAGTGTTGGTGACTTGGAAATACCAATATGGCACAGGGATTTTCAGAGTGATTTTATTTTATTGAATAATAATAAAATTAATTTTATATTGAAAATTGACCACTGTCACATCATTGACTCCATTATATTTTGATATCTCATATTATACTATTCTGACTTACATTAGAAATTATGTCAAATATGAAATTGATCTACATCAATAGAGTTTTCCCTGGTAGTCTGGTAGTTTTAAACTACCAGATTTGAAAATACATTTGTTTTCTTACTCTGTAACAGATATAAAGTCACTTGTAATCATAAGACAATTAAATATAAATAATAGTAAAGAATCAAAACTAAAGATAATAGATATGTAAAGAATCAGAACTAAAGGAAATAGATTATGAAAAGGCAAGTCCACATATATAAGAATATAGAGTGCAGAACATAAAGACTAAAGAGTTATTATAAAACTTCAAAATTTTCTTTGAGTTTCCTAGCGGTAAAAGTAACAAGGGAGACTGAAAGTAAAACAATTCAAATTCAATAATATTTTTTAATGAGGAACAACGTTTTCAGGAAATGTTTAACCCTATTTTTTCCATAAGCTACCTAAATAATTGAATTCTATCTCTATATATACACACACATGTATTTAGATAAGTAAATGAATAATTTTGTAACTAAATCAAATACAGAAACAAGAAATAAAATGCTATCTCCACATATATTCAGCTCCAATATGACTTAAAATGTGAATGTTCCATAAATAAGCACTTTGGAAATATTACGTAGGAAAAAAAACATAAAACGTGAAATTTTATGGTGGTGAATGTAGTGCACAGTACTCACCATTTTAGGCGCAAGGTGTCGCTCTTTACTTGGTGGAAAGAGTTCATTGATGGGTTGGTCTAACAGTCAGGCATTCCCCATACAAAGCGAGTCCATCATGCCGGATGCTACTGTTAAAGGATCTTGGAAAACTTCTCAAAAATTCGGCGAGGTTTTTAACCTGAATCTGAAATATCTGGAACTGTGAGGGTAAAAAATCTTATTTTGCAAGCCAATTTCGTATGCGATGTTCGGTTTTGAGAGAAGGGGATTGGGCGCTCCGCGACTACTGCTCTCGCTTCTGCTTCTCGCATTCCGGGAGGAGGGGAGCGGCCAGCTCCACTACTCCGTCCCAGAAGAGGCCAAACATGGCACCTTCGTAGGACGCATCGCGCAGGACCTGAGACTGGAGCTGGCGGAGCTGGTGCCGCGCCTGTTCCGGGTGGCGTCCAAAGGCCGAGGGGACCTTCTGGAGGTGAATCTGCAGAATGGCATTTTGTTTGTGAATTCTCGGATCGACCGGGAGGAGCTGTGCGGGCGGAGCGCGGAGTGCAGCATCCACCTGGAGGTGATCGTGGACAGGCCGCTGCAGGTTTTCCACGTGGAGGTGGAGGTGAAGGACATTAACGACAACCCTCCGGTGTTCTCTCTCAGAGAACAAAAGCTGCTGATTTCTGAATCTAAGCAACCGGACTCGCGTTTTCCGCTAGAGGGAGCTTCTGATGCGGATATAGAAGAGAATGCTCTATTAACCTATAGACTAAGTCAAAGTGAGTATTTTTCTTTAGAGTCACCAACAAATAGTAAGCAGACCAAAAGACTGTCACTTATACTGAAGAAATCTCTGGATAGAGAGAAAATTCCGGAACTTAATTTGCTGCTGACGGCTACCGACGGGGGAAAACCGGAGCTCACTGGCACCGTTCAGCTGTTTGTCTGCGTCTTGGATGTTAACGACAATGATCCGGAGTTTGATCAATCAGAATACAAGGTGAGATTGATGGAAAACGCTGCTAGAGAAACTCTTGTGATAAAGTTAAATGCCACAGATCGGGATGAAGGAGTCAACGGGGAGGTAACATATTCCTTAATGTCAATTAAGCCCAATGGAAGACTCTTATTCACACTAGATGAAAATAATGGAGAAGTGAGGGTCAATGGAAGTTTAGATTATGAAGAAAACAAGTTTTATGAAATTGAAGTACAGGCCACAGATAAGGGGACTCCCCCAATGGCAGGTCACTGTACAGTCTGGGTAGATATCTTAGACACCAATGATAACTCCCCTGAAGTCGTCGTGACTTCCCTGTCCCTCCCAGTACGCGAGGACACTCAGCCAAGCACTGTCATTGCTCTAATCAGCGTATCCGATCTCGACGCTGGTGTCAACGGACAGGTGACCTGCTCTCTGACGCCCAATGTTCCCTTCAAGATAGTATCCACCTTCAAAAACTATTATTCACTGGTTCTGGACAGCGCTCTGGACCGCGAGAGTGTGTCCTCCTATGATCTGGTAGTGACCGCGCGGGACGGGGGCTCTCCTTCACTGTGGGCAACAGCCAGCGTGTCCGTGGAGGTGGCCGACGTCAATGACAACGCGCCGGTGTTCCCACAGGGCGAGTACACGGTGTTCGTGAAGGAGAACAATGCGCCAGGCTGCCACATCTTCACGGTGTCAGCGCGGGACGCGGACGCGCAGGAGAACGCGCGGGTGTCGTACTCGCTGGTGGAGCGGCGGGTGGGCGAGCGTGCGCTGTCGAGCTACGTGTCGGTGCACGCGGAGAGCGGCAAGGTGTATGCGCTGCAGCCTCTGGACCACGAGGAGCTGGAGCTGCTGCAGTTCCAGGTGAGCGCGCGCGACGCGGGCGTGCCGCCTCTGGGCAGCAATGTGACGCTGCAGGTGTTTGTGCTGGATGAGAACGACAATGCTCCAGCGCTGCTGGCTCCTCGGGCTGGCAGAGCGGGCGGTGCAGTGACAGAGGTGGTGTCGGGGTCGGTGGGGGCGGGCCACGTGGTGGCGAAGGTGCGCGCGGTTGACGCTGACTCTGGCTACAATGCGTGGCTGTCGTATGAGCTGCAGCCAGCAGCTGAAAGTGCGCGCAGCCTGTTCCGCGTGGGTCTGTACACTGGTGAGGTCAGCACGACGCGCGCCGTGGACGAGACGGACTTGCCACGCCAGCGCCTGCTGGTGCTGGTGAAGGACCACGGTGAGCCGGCGCTGACCGCCACGGCCACAGTACTCGTATCGCTGGTGGAGAGCGGCCAGGTGCCAAAGGCCTCTTCGCGAGCGTTGGCGGGGGCTGTGGGCCCGGAAGCGGCCCTGGTGGATGTCAACGTGTACCTCATCATCGCCATCTGCTCTGTGTCCAGCCTGTTGGTTTTCACGCTCCTGCTGTACACCGCGCTGCGGTGCTCGGCGCCGCCCAGAGAAGGCGCGTGCGGGCCGGGCAAGCCCAGGCTGGTGTGCTCCAGCGCGGTGGGGAGCTGGTCTTACTCGCAGAAGAGGCGGCAGAGGGTGTGCTCTGGAGAGGGTCCCCCCAAGGCGGATCTCATGGCCTTCAGCCCTAGTCTTCCACCAGGTCTGGATAGAGACGACCAAGGGGAAAAGCAGGAGGCAGGATCAAATCACCCTGGACAGGTGAGTTTTATATAGATTCCACCTACTCAGGAAATCATTGATCTTTTAAAAACCCAGGTTTTTTTTTTTTTCACGGAAAAATTCTGAATGAACACTGTGTATTTTGAACATTGTTTTAAAAAAACGATATTTGTTAGCGAAATGCCAAATGGTACATACATCTAATCTTTTAATTATATGAATAATTAGTTTCTTTAGCCAATAAATGTCCTATTTCTCCATCGTTTAGTTAGAAAATGTTAAAAGAAGGCCAGGCACAGCGGCTCATGCTTGTAATCCCAGCACTTTGGTAGGCTGAGCTGGGAGGATTGTTGAGGACAGGCGTTTGAGGCTGCAGTGAGGTATGATCTTGCTACTGCACTTCAGCCTGGGCAACAGAGTGAGACCCTTTCTTTCTTTCTTTTTTTTATTTTTTAAAATCGAGTCTACCTTTTATTTACCCTGATGAGACTCTGTCTTTCTTAAAAAAAAAAGTTAAAAGATGCAAGGATGACTCTTCTTGTCATCACTTGAGTAGAAAAAATAACTATTTTCACTGATCTCGTGCCATTTCATCCATATTCCTCAGCGATGTTCATAATCACTGTAGATTATTTTAAGTTTTTTCATCTTTGTATTTTAACAGCATTTTGCCTTCGTATTTTCATATTATTAGATCAATTGCCTTTTCTATTAATTACTTGAGGCTTGTATCAAAGCTAGACTACTGCCTATTAGGTCTGAAAGAATTTACTTTTCCTATGGTGTTAAATATTCTCCATACATTTATTATAAATTACATGATCTTTAGTTTTTCCTTTACTCCTGTGAGAATAACTTCATATTATTTGAAGAGAATGTCCAGCCATGCATTCTAATGTGCTGCTTTTATAGAAATAAGTAACATTCTCTCCGTTCTTGATTTTGTTACATGAAATGGCAAGAAATTTATCAACTACTTCTTACTCACAGATTCATACTCAAAGAAAACTGCCTGATCTGTATTTCCAACATAAACTAGGCAAACAAAATTTTCAAATTATCCAATCAAATCATGCAAACTTGCTAGAGGCATGCATATAGACCTATATTATCTGTAGTATATGCTAATTAGCATTCTTACCTAAGTTTTTCAGATTCATCTAGAAAAGAAAAAGGTCACTCTTTTAAAGTGAGTACCTATTGACAATTATCAATTTCATTCATGTCACATTTTAACTGTTCTATCTTTAAAATGCCTTATCTCTAATACTTACGAAAGTTTCTTTTCATGTGGTATAATCACATCTGAATATTCTAGCAAAGATCATTTACCTCTGGGTCATTCTTCTAATTCAGTGATTCTTAACTACATGTAGAGGGATGGAATCACATCATAGTGGTTATTTCCTCCTTAAAGTTACACACCATATCATTTGGCACAATATTCAAGAAGTCAATGCTGAAGTTCATTCTTGTACCTGAAGTCAAGAATTTTTGTACCTTAATATTAAGTAGCTAAACTCATTCTATGAATATTCAAAGACAGTAACAAGATTAGAAAACATAAAATATTTCAGATGCAAAGTGATTAAACCTTATACAATTTATGCAACTTTGTAAATATAAATTTGAATATTAGATAGGGCATATATCATTACTTATCTCTAAAGTAAGTTCTTGGAATAACTGAAGGTCATTCAAATTTAATTTAAAAAGACACTGGAGTGTTTTCAGTGCAGTTTAAAAATTTGCAAATCATTACCTTTACATTATACAAATAACCAATGCACATTTTAGGTAATTCCAAATTATCTGGACTAGTCATTTCTACAAATGTAATATCCTTTATACTTACTCCTAAGGTTAAGATTACATTCTTTGGTATAAAATTATAATTTCAATTTATTTGCTAGTTCAGCTATTCAAGTCTTAAGCTAAACTTAGATATTCCTTCCTATCTGTTTAATAATTTAATTATATCTAACAGTGTTAGGACTACATAACACATTTTTAAAATTAAAGTTCCTTAACAGCTATGATACATTGACTGTTTTTGAAAATGAAAAATAGGAAATGAACAAATCTGGTGGTAGTATCAGACAATTTAAGTAATTAGTCTGATAGCATCAAAATTCAAATTCTTTTTGATTAAGAGACAGTTTTATAGTTGATTTAAATTATCTTATACTTGTAGAGCCCTTCTTGGTTATTCTTTTCTGGTAATGAAAAGGTTTCACATCTCAATTCCCTTTAATTATTATATGTATAAGGAATGACAGGCAACAAATTATTGGTTTAAATATTTTCACTTGAGTATTAATAAGCTTATAAAATCTATATTTACTTGTTCATAATGAGCTGTAGGATCTTATCTGTGTTTTGTTTTCCTTCAAGCTTATCTTGAATTAATGAATAAAATCATGAAAGGTCTTTTGCTTCCGCCTTGCATTGTAGTCACCACTCTGATTTTCTGAAGAGAAGCATATCTTGACTAACTACTAGTGATCTGTAGGGAAAGATTTAGAGGGAAACCAACAGGTTGATACCAAGTTCATATTCTCTTTACTTTAGTCAATGAGATTAGGTTCCAAAACACTTCAAGAGACCTTTTTCATATTAGTGTTCCATCATCACTTTAGGATATTGTGAAATTTGGAGGCTTTGTCTCAAAATTTTATATGAAATACTTTACTTCTGCTAGAGTAACACTTTCCAGAATTTGTACCTGAGTTTTGTTTTAACATGAGAGCAGTTGTATGAAAAGTCATCATATTTAAGCATCAAGGAACCAAACTCAATGACACCCTCCATATTTATGATGAATCCATATAAATGAAATATTTTTTGTTGATAGACATATTTTAGTTTTTCCTCCTTTACAAAATGATGAAATTCTTAACTGGAAGATTTTTTTCCAGCGTAGAGTATTTGAACTATTGTTTTAGGACAGACTTTGAAGCAGAAAATATTTTTAAAACTAGAGCGTAATGAAAGTAGTTGTGCTTGGTTAATAATATCATATATTAACAAAACAGGTATTTGCAAATGATCTATGAAAATATCCGAAAGTCGAAACATAAGATTTAGAATGACCCAGGAAGTGGCTATAGGAAAAAGAACCTCCGAATTTTTCTTGTACTTACATAATCAGTCACATGATGTCGCTGTACACTCACAAGGTGAAAAGGGAAAATTTCATCTGGGCACCCGGATTCCAACCATTCACGGAATAGGATAGACTCCATGTTGACCGTAATGCTGGATAAAATTCACTAAATATATACTTTTAGAAAAGGGAGACGGTCCATAAGAAACCTCACGCGAGCGCTCCCTTAAAACTGACAATCCTAACTCAGAGGCCCTCATTATCTGCAATGGTGTTTATATGGCGAGGAGGCCAGAGATCCCGGCGCCTGCTGCTCGCGCTTTTGCTCCTCGCATTCTGGGAGGAGGGGAGCGGCCAGCTCCACTACTCCGTCCCGGAGGAGGCCAAACACGGCACCTTCGTGGGACGAATCGCCCAGGACCTGGGACTGGAACTGGCGGAGCTGGTGCCGCGCCTATTCCGGCTGGCATCAAAGGACCGCGGGGACCTTCTGGAGGTGAATCTGCAGAATGGCATTTTGTTTGTGAATTCTCGGATCGACCGGGAGGAGCTGTGCGGGCGGAGCGCGGAGTGCAGCATCCACCTGGAGGTGATCGTGGACAGGCCGCTGCAGGTTTTCCATGTGGAGGTGGAGGTGAAGGACATTAATGACAACCCGCCGGTGTTCAGAGCAAGAGAACAAAAGGTACTTATTTCTGAATCTGCGCCTTTGGACTCTCGCTTTCCTCTAGAGGGCGCTTCTGATGCGGATATCGGCGTAAACTCTCTTCTCACCTATGTGTTAAGTCTAAACGAGCATTTTGTGCTTAAAATAATAAAGAAAAAAGATAAAAGTATATTGCCTGAATTAGTTCTTCGGAAGTTATTGGATAGAGAGGAAACGCCAGAAGTTAATTTATTGCTGATGGTCATCGACGGTGGTAAACCAGAGCTAACAGGGTCTGTTCAGATTCAAATAATCATTCTGGATGTGAATGACAACGCTCCGGAGTTCGATAAGCCTGGCTATAAAGTAGCATTGTTTGAAAATGTCCAAAACGACACCAGAGTGATTCAACTAAACGCTTCCGATCTAGATGAAGGACCGAATAGAGAAATTACCTATGGAATCAGAATGATTTCACCAGTGAGTGAGAAATGCATGTTTTCAATAAATCCAGACACAGGTGAAATTAGAATTTATGGGAAACTGGATTTTGAAGAGAATAATGCCTATGAAATTCAGGTTATTGCCATCGATGAGGGAATTCCTTCCTTGGCAGGTCACACCATGGTCCTGGTGGAAGTTCTGGACCTGAATGACAATGTCCCTGAGGTAGTGATTACTTCGCTGTCTCTACCAGTGCAAGAGGATGCTCAGGTGGGAACCGTCATCGCCCTGATCAGCGTGTCTGACCGTGACTCTGGAGCCAACGGACAGGTCACCTGCTCACTAACACCCCGCGTTCCCTTCAAGCTGGTGTCCACCTTCAAGAATTACTATTCACTTGTGTTGGACAGCGCCCTGGACCGCGAGAACAAATCTGACTACCAGTTGGTGGTGACTGCGTGCGATAGAGGCTCGCCTTCTTTATCCACCACTGCTAGCGTGTCCGTGGAAGTGGCTGACGTGAACGACAATGCGCCGGCCTTCACTCAGCCCGAGTACACAGTGTTCGTGAAGGAGAACAACCTGCCAGGCTGTCACATCTTCACGGTGTCGGCGCGGGACGCGGACACGCAGGAGAACGCGCGGGTGTCATACTCGCTGGTGGAGCGGCGGGTGGGCGAGCGTGCGCTGTCGAGCTACGTGTCGGTGCACGCGGAGAGCGGCAAGGTGTACGCG
>CAUYRT010033206.1:0-171103 GCA_963574885.1 Lepilemur ruficaudatus
TGCCTGTAGTCCCAGCTACTCGGGAGGCTGAGGCAGAAGGATCGCTTGAGCCCAGGAGTTTGAGGTTGCTGTGAGCTAGGCTGATGCCACGGCACTCTAGCCCAGGCAACAGAGTGAGACTCTGTCTCAAAGAGATGAGGACTGGGCAGTGTCCACTGGATTTGGCTGGTGACCTTGACAAAAGCAGTTTCAGGTGGTGGAGGGGTGGCAGCCTGATTAAAATAGGTTTGAGAGATAATGCGATGGGAGGAATTGGAGACAAGCAGCATAGACAACTCTCTGAGGAGTTTTGTTGGAAAGAGGAGCGAAGAGATGGGGCAGTAACTGGTATGGGTCTGGGACCAAGAGAAGAAGGTCAGTGGGCCGAGGGTCTTCTAAGGGCAGCTCCTATCCAGAGCCTGGGCTGGGCAGGATCTCTGTGGGGGCACAAGGGACCTAACTGAGGGTTAGAGCTTAGAGGCTTCCAGGAGGAGAGGCCTAGCAAGTCCTGTGTGGGGAGCAGAGGGCGGGTAAGGGAGCAATACGGACATGCTGCTCTCTGCCCAGTGGATATCCGTCTCCAGATGCCGAAAAGTTGATATGGACTGAATGTTTTGGAAATGTGATCTGATTTTAATGACACTGGGAAAATTAAAGGAAACCAGCAGTGATTTTCAATATGAAAAATCCTCTCCAAATATAACTATGCTAAGAGAATTTCCATGCATCAGTTTTTCCAAAAACTGGGTACACTTATAATTTTATTTTTTGGTTCTCTACTCCATCTAGTATAAAACTAAATATAGTTATATAAGATTTTCTTCAAAGCATCTTAAGCTTTTATTTTTTAACTGAGGCTTTCACAATATGACTGTGAGATTATAGAATGGTATGTAGTTTTAAAAAAGCTAAATCATGGAGCAGGAAAGTTATTTTCCAGATGCCACTGAATGAGTACCCAGCCAAGCCTGGCACTGACTCAAGAGAACAGGAATTCAGGGCCAGAAGGCCAGTCGCCCTCAGGACCCAAGGGAGATAAACTTCAGGAGTCACAAGAATGGTTTCAAGGCTTTAAAAAAAATTAAAGAACCAGCATCTAATATAAAGAAGATCCTGAACACACAAAAGCAGCATAGGACAGGGGGACAGAGGACATGCATATCCCAAAATGCCTGCAGAGAGGATGTGACTAACAGATCTGGCTGACAACTAAGGAGAAGGTACCCACCCCTGCTTGGAGATTGAAGGCTGCAGTGTGTCATCTTGAAAGTGACATCTTTGAGATGAACAAGCTCCCTCAGGGCCTTTGCACATACTGTTCTCTCTATTTGGGCCACTCAGACCTTCCCTCCACCCTGGCTAACCTTCACTCATCCTTTAGGTCTCCCCTGAAACATTACCTGGTCAGGAGAGCCTTTCCTGAACCCCCAGGCAGCCTCATTCCATATGAATCCAGCTGTGGGTCCAATTCGTTTCAAAGCTATAAGTATTTCTTCTGGCATAAATTTAGAATAAAATTTCTACAATAAAAACAGAATGTAAACATTATATGAGGTTTCAATGAGGTCATTACAGATGGTTAGGTGTGGATACTAAAGCCTAATGGTGATATAAGGTTCTGGGGCCTTCCAGGTTCACTGTGACTAAGGTCCCTAATGTTTCTGCCTGAGTAGAGCAGGCAGAGCCTGCTCCCTTTCTTCCCTTAAGTCCTGCGCACCGTCATCGGAGACACCATTCCTGAACATGCTGTGTAAAACAGCAAATGCACCCAGGACACACGGTCTCTGTTCTCTGGCCTTGTTTATTTCTCTCCATAGTCTCCTCTGATGTCTCTACATGCTTATTTGTTATTAGCGGACCTCCTTCTTCCCATGAGGGCAGGGAGTCTGTTTTGTTCACTATTGTAACCCCAGAACCGGGAAGAATACCTGGTGGGTTGGAGGTGCTTGGTAATATTTGTTGAATGAAGGAATGAATGAGTTGATAAGTTAATGTCAGGTGACGGGGACGGCAGGCTGCCAGGGTACAGGCGTGGCCGGACACAGCCTGGCCCAAGGACCCCCAGACCTCTGGATAGAGCAACTCCTCCTAACTTCACCCGAACTTGTTTCATGTCTCTTTCTGTAGCACAGATAGGTCTCCTGGCTTCTCCTTTGTTTCTTGGTTTGGGTGCACCTCTGGCCCCGGTTCTCCTCTCCCCTTGTCCTGGCTCTGATTTCCTGACTCCTCTTGCATGAGAGCAAGCCCCTAACAACAGCCGGCTCAGCACTGAAGCATGCAGTCCCTCTCCGTGGCTCCAGCTACCCATCTGAGCGCCAGCGCCCCCTGCCTTTGGGATAGAGAATTTCAGCAGCGCCATATGCAGTTCCTGAAAAGGTGCTCTCTGGGTTGCTCCTCGTCCAGGGGAAAACTTCTTAAGGAAACGCCTCACTCTCCAGACTAAAGAGTAATCACCAAAGGTTTTACTGCAGATGAAAGTATCTAAAGAATCATTCCTCACTGAGAAGCACTTAGATTTGTCTAGAGGTCGCCCCTAAAACTTCCCATTGCTTCATGGAGACCTTGCTGTGTAGGATTTTATTTTATTTTTAAAAATTTTTTATTTTTAATTACTATGGAAACATAATGGTTGTATATATTTATAGGATACATGTGATGTTTGGTTACAGGAATACAATGTGTATTAATCAAATCAGGGTAAATGGGGTATCATTTCTTTGTGTTAGGAACATTCCAATTCCATTTTTTTAAGTTATTTAAAAGTATACCATAACTTATTGATGATTATAGAACTATCATATGACCCAGTGATCCCACTGCTGTGTATATATCCAAAGGAAAGGAAATCAGAGTATCAAAAAGATATCTGCACTCCCATGTTCATTGCAGCACTATTCACAATAGCCAAGATTTGGAATCAACCCAAATACCCATCAGTGGATGACTAGATAAAGAAATTGTGGTACATATACACAATGGAATACTATATGTCCATAAAAAAGAATGAAACACTGCCATTTGCAATAACATAGATAGAACTGTAGAACATTATATTAAATGAAATAAGCCAAGAACAGAAAGACAAATGTCACATGTTCTCACTCATATGTGGTAGCTAAATATTACAACAGTTGATCTCATGGAGACAGAGAGCAGAATGATGGTTACCAGAGGCTGGGAACGTTATTGGGGGAGGGGGCGGGGATAAAGTGGGGATGGTTAATGGTGCAAAAATATAGTTAGATAATTATAGAATGAACAGTATTTGATAGCCCAACAAAATGACTGTATAGGGTTTTAGCTGGCATATTTCAATGAGATTCTGACCAAAGCTCCAACAAGCCCCTTGGGGGGCTTGCTGGAAATGCCGAGTCTCAGGCTTGCAGTCCAGACCTACTAAATTAGAATCTGTATGTTAACAAGATCCCCAGTGGTCCCTATGTTCTGTAGAGCTTGAGAAGTACTAGTCGAGGGTACGACATTCCATCCATCTGGAAGATGAGCTGTTAGAAATTGTAGAGGGCAGCTGGATGCAGGAAAACTCCCACAGGTGGAGGAGCACTCATTTTCCTGCTAGTTCCTGTTGCCCTTCCCCTCACCCTCCACCTTCACACACACCTGGTCTAACACGACCACAGGAAAGCACACCTCTACACATCACCAGTGGTAACTATTGTGAACACACTTAGCTGTTTTTACATATGTATGGTTCATTTGTAATAAAGATGGATTAGAATAATCAGTTGCTGATTGGCCCCAATTTCATAATAAAAGAAAACAAATTCAGTTGCTCTATCATTCTAAATAAATCCCATTTTAGTTCATTAGGACTGTCTTCTCTGAGTTGGCCTAATCCAACCCTAATTGGTTAATCTTATGTGAAGAACATACACTCTCATAACTTCTTCATTTTACCTATGTGTATACTGGCATAAACTGGTGAATATTCCTCCCTGTTACATCCATGGGAAAACTGGAAAAAAAAATTATTAGAATTGGGCACCATCATTCTATGATAATAAAAAGAGAAATTATTTTTGGTTAAAATTTTTGTTTAAATTTATGTTTGAAGTAGACCAGGGTAGTAAATTATGCCTGGGAAACATAAACACAAATCTCCTCTGGGCATCACATTTTAAATCCAGGCTTCAACAAATTATAAGAGATAGATTTCCAAGGAATATGAGCTCATAATAAAAATATCTCAGAACATGCAAGGAAACAAGCCATCACTCATAAGAGCCAGCACACTCTGAATGATTTTTTTTTAGTGAAAAAAGTATTGATCTATAGATTCAATGCAATCCCTATCAAAATCTAACCACATGGTTTTTGAAGAAATTGACAAGTTCATTCTAAAATCTTTATGGAATTGCAAAAGACACAGAAGAGCCAAAAATTTTTGTAAAAAAGAACAAAGTTGGAGGAATTACACTACTGATTTCAATATTAACTATAAAGGGAGGAGGGGATGGGTATATACACACCTAATAGGTGCGGTGTGCACCATCTGGGGGATGGACACGCTTGAAACTCTGACTTGGGTGGGGTAAGGGCAATATATGTAACCTAAATGTACCCCTGTAATATGCTGAAATTTAAAAAATTAATAAAAAAAGATCAGATGGCAATAAAAAAATATTAACTATAAAGCTACAGTAATTAAGACAGTGTAGTATTGGTGTAAGAATAGACACAGAGATTAATGGAATAAAGAGTTCAGAAATAGATCCTTATACATAGAGTCAATTGACTTTAGACAAAAGTGCCAGGGTAATTCAATGAGCAAAGGGTATCTTTTCAACGAATGTGCTGGAAAAACTTAATATCCATATGAAAAAACATAAGCCTTGACTTTTACTTCATACCATATGCAAAAATTAACTTGAAATAATCAAAGACCTACTTTTGCAAGCTAAATTTATAGTACTGCTAGAATTAAAAACAGGAAAAACAACTTCACAATCTTGGGTTAGGCAAAGATTCCTTAGATGGGACACAAAAGCATGAAAAGAAAAAATAGGTAAATTAAACTCCAACAAAATTTCAACTTCTAATTTTCATATACATCAGAAAGGACTGACAATGGACTGTATCCAGAATATATAAACAGTTCTTACAAATCAATGATAAGAAGACAAAAAAACAATTTTTTTAATGGACAAAAGATTTAAACAAACATTTTACAAAAGATGATATAAAATTGGCCAATCAGTACATGAAAAATGCTAAACATTTTTATTTCTTAGAGAATTATAAATTAAAACTACAGTAAGATGCCACTCCACAGCCACTAGAATGGGTAAAATTTTTAAAACTGTCAACACCAAGTACTGGCCAGGATGTGGAACAACTGGAACTCTCATCCCTTGCTGGTAGAAGTACATAATGGTATAACCACTTTTGAAAATAATTCAGCTGTTACTTATAAAGTTACACAAACCATATGACCCAGCAATTCTACTCCTACTTATTTACCCAAGAATAATAAAAACATGTCCACATGAAGACTTGTACATAAGTGCTTTTAGCAGCTTTATTCATAATAGCAAAAACAAAACAGAAAATAACCAAAGTATCTGTCCGCAAGTAAATAGATAATGGTATATCTATGTATCCATATAAGGAAATATTACGTAGCAATAAAAAGGAATAAACTACAGATATGTGCAACATGAATATATTAAGAACATTGAATAAATACATTTATTTATTTCAAAAACATTTTTCCAGTTCAAAGAAGCCAAACTCCGAAGGGTATATACGGTATGATCCCATTTATATGAAATCTTAGAGAAGGGGGAAATAACCTATCAGGGCAGAATGAATATTTGTGGTGGCCTGCGATCAGAGGGGGGGGTGGGAAAAGAAAAGGAGAGAATATTTTGTCAAGACAGAAGGGTTCTAAATCTTTTTTTTTTTTTTTTTTTTTGAGACAGAGTCTCACTCTGCTGCCCGGGCTAGAGTGAGTGCTGTGGCGTCAGCCTAGCTCACAGGCAACCTCAAACTCCTGGGCTCAAGTGATCCTCCTGCCTCAGCCTCCCGAGTAGCTGGGACTACAGGCATGCACCACCATGCCTGGCTAATTTTTTCTATTTTTGGTAGAGATAGGGTCCTGCTCTTGCTCAGGCTGGTCTCAAACTCCTGAGCTCAAACGATCCTCCCACCTCGGCCTCCCAGAGTGCTAGGATTATAGGCGTGAGCCACCGCACCCAGCCCAGACATACTTTTTGATGTCAGATGCTTATGTTAGAACTGTACGGGTCAATTTCTAATCCCCACATGGTGCAGTTCCCTGGTGCTGTGTAGGAGGCGGGAGGAGTGATGCAGGTGAGCAGCTTAGCTGGTCTGAGGGCAGCTTTGCCCAGAGAGAGGCAGACCGGGGAACGGCTCTGCTTGGGACGTAGTTGAGCAGAGAATTAGTGCGTGTGGGCAAGGCCAGGCAAACACCAACAGAACCTAAAGAAACATCCTCTCCTGTGGACAGAGTGTGGTGCCCCTAGAGGGACCCCGCAGGAACTGCTTAATCAGTACACGTGGACTGGATTTGTCAGTAGTCAGTGTGAGACGGAACTTGTATTGCCCTCACGCCTGGAACCCGCTGTCACTCCGTGCAGAGGCGATAAAGTGCAGAAGTCGGGGCTGAACTCACCACTTTCCAAGAGGATTTAGACTCTAGTGTAAAAAGGGGACTTTGTGTTGAAGCTCACCATCCATTCGTGGCTAAGAATTACAGCAAGGAACTGGGAAAGTTATGTTTTAGGGTCATGATCCTAAGCGACTTCTACTCTCTTAGCTTAAGGATTGAATCTAAAAGATGCTGGAAGCTGAAAAACGGTCTCCAGCAAGTCCTCCAACTTGCTGCAGGGAGAATATTGATTAGGCAGCACGGGATGAAGGGCAAGCCGCTGCCTTTGGAGCCAAAGTGCCGGGTGCGTGACATTTCTCAAAGGGCAGCGATCGTACCTGCCCAGTCTGCCTCACGGTGTCACCAAGAGAGCCCCAAACCCCTGGTTAAACCCATTGTCAGCAAAACATTATCTTAGGAGAGGTAAGAGGTGGGCTAAAAAGTCACAGATCTGAACCTGTATCTGTGGGATGAAACATCTGGATTCATGTATTTAAAAAAACTTGCTGGTTTTCTGGTAGCAGAGCATAAAGCCACATTAACGTAATATTTTTATTAGCAACTAGATCTTGGTAAGTATGGAAGCTTGCTTAAAGCTGCTATCTGGTTACACACTCAAAAAAAAAAAAAAAACAAAACCTTGTCATGGGTTTGGGGTTAACAGAATTTACAAAACCAGCTAGGAGGCCTCTGAAGCGAGAGAATCCTGCTTGCATTTGGGTTTCATGACATCCTTTTGAAGAAACCTCCACCGCACAATGGAGTAAGGGACATTTTTGAGGGCGCCGAAGGGACAGTCTACTTTGGCGGGGGCTGCCTGGGCAAGGCCAAGGATAAGCCAGAGAGAGCCGCGCGCACGCGGAGAGTGCAGTGACCTTTGCGTTTAATGGCATGAGAATTTGCTAACTTTCCAGTCTCTCATTGGAATCTTTTACGCCTAAAGTAATTTATGGTGTGGCGGTAGCGTGCGCGGCCCTGGACTGCTGGGCCCTTTATTAGCAAAATGTGGACAGTGCTACCTGCTGACCTGCTAAGGCGCTCAGGCCTGGTCCCATCTGTCCCTGCGCTTACGCTGGGCCCGGGGGAGCAGGAGGGAAGTTGGCCGCGGCTTGCTAGCGTGTGATGTGCCTGCTTTCACGCTTCCCTGTGAGAGCGCCTTGGGAGTGGAGTGCGAGGTTGGACATTCCGGTGTTTGGAGTGAGTTTGCACTTGCCGAGTGCAGGGAGGAGTGAGAACAGCTTCTTCGCCAGGCGGATCTAGCAGACTGGGGGATTGCGGTGCATCCGGCTGTCCCGGGGTGCTCCAACGCTGCGGGTGGGTTCTGCTTTAAATGTCATGTTTACGGTGCCACAGGAAGGCTCTGAGTAAAAGCGATCCAGGCGCTTTGCACTTAGTTTACGCGAGAGATTATGCCACCTTTTAAAACACTTCCTCCCTAACCCTCACCAGAAGGGAAAGTGACGCACGCGTCACAAACCGACGCATCGTAAGCTCTTCGTTCTACCATGGGGGCTGCGCAGACAGGGCCTGAGTCGAGCTGTGTATCCCCGGCCCTATCGCAATGCTTGCCGTGCGGCGATTCCTCAGTAAATGAATGAACGAAGGAGGGAAGGGAGGCATTTCTACTGTGTTAACAGAAAGTGTTGAGTTCAGAGAGTGCACGAGGAGTAAAGACTAGACAGCCATGGAAAGCTACCCACGACGTACAGAAAGCTCATTTCTGTGCAAATCCAAGTCCGCCTTTGATGACTGCTGAAGCTCTGCCACTGCCAGTAGAAGAGCCCTTCAGGAGTCTCGGGCACCTGCCATTCACCCAGTGGGAAGTGGAGAAGGGCGGACGGCAGGCAGGCTGCTCTGTGTCCTCACGAGACCTGGGGCGCCAGGCCAGCCACCCTCGCAACTCCCTTTACAGGGATTTTCCAGAATAAGTCGCCCTGATTCGCCCCGAGTGGCTCTGCTACTCTGATCACGGTGGTTGGACCAGAGATGGACACCTGACCAAAGAGGCAGCGGCAGTGGGTGGACCAGCAGGCTGGGGGGTGCCTGACACAGCTCCGTCCAGCAGGTTTCTACAGGGGTGGCGGCTGGACCACCCAGTCAAACCCTCTGCCAGGAGTCTGAATGTGAGCTAAACAGAGAAGCCACAGGAGCGGCCGGAGCCGAGAGGAATACAGAGAAGGCGACAAGGATTCATAGAAGCTTCGAGGGAGAAGGAGGGAAGAGTGGAGCACGGTGCAGTGTTGCCGGCAGAAGAGTAGGGGTGGGATGCGAGGCCTCAAACGTGGCAGACTCACTGCTCCCGGGACAGCAGAGCCACCGCAACGTGACAATGCTGACTAATCCCGAGGACAAATGAGGTTTCAGTTCCTAGGAAACCTGGCATGGTAGCCACAGGCACATTTAAGCAAACCCCATGACCCAGGGCAGCCCACAGGCCTTCCTGCAGCCTCAGGGAGCCTCATTCCTTGGCCCCATTCCCATCCCACTTCTTGGGCCTCAGAGCCAGGCTGGTGTCAGTGCCCTGGGAGGAATTTACACTGGCATTGGGGATGCCAGAAAAATCCTTATACGGGTGTCCAAGGTGTTATTTGTTAAATTGCTGAAATGAGAGGAACGCTGTGGGCTGCTGGGGGCCAGAAGCAGAGGAAAGCAAGGAGGGCTGGCGGGGGTGTGGGTGAGGCCTCTGAGTGGGGGCTGAGTGCTGGGGGTGGGCGAGACGACAGCGTGGAAAGCGCCTCGCAAACATGTGCACGGGGTGGCGGGTGCCTGCACCACGTGCAGCGGGCTGAGGAAGCCAGCCGGCTCTCTGCAAATCTGACGGGGCTTCGCGATGCCCCGAGGTGACCAGAACTGCAACACCGAACTCGTCAAACAGCCCGAGTGGGCAGGCAGGGCCCAGATGCTGTTTCCTGACCTGGGGGACAGCTGTGATCCTGGATGTCCCCCAGTGCCCTGGGATCAGAACATTTGAGGGCGCATCTGTGTTTCTTCCTGGGAACCACAGATCCCTGAGGAGGAGAGGCTATGATGTGAGAAACCTCAGCCAGCCATAAATTGCAGAGGG
Organism: Lepilemur ruficaudatus; assembly: GCA_963574885.1. Lineage (NCBI taxonomy): Eukaryota > Metazoa > Chordata > Mammalia > Primates > Lepilemuridae > Lepilemur > Lepilemur ruficaudatus. The sequence continues at coordinate 9,672 of CAUYRT010033206.1, forward strand.
CGGCAGAGCGTTCTGTTCACACAGCAAGTACATGTCCTCGCCTTATAAGCAAAATAGAAACAGAGCACTGAAGCTGGAGGGGCAGCCGGAGAGCTGCCTGGTGGCTGCTAAGTAACACCGTGTTCTTAGTCAGGCCCTGCTCCTGCTGCTCAAAGGGAAACCTGGAGAGACAGCTGCCAAGACCTGCTCGGGGTGGGCAAGGTTTAAGAAGAAGCATCCTTCCTTCTCTGCTCTTTCTCCTTTTTCTTTTCATCATTTACAGTGCCTGCTACCTACAGATTGTGGAAACACTGCCACTGTGTTGTTTCATAGGTGAGTCTTTGCAGAGTAAGAGACGACTCTCAAAAGAATCCCCAGGCCCCTCCCGGCTGTCAAAGCATGGGGCTGGTGTCATCCTCACTCTCCTTGGCCTCTGGGGTGTCTGATACCATTACCCTCACTCCTATGGGATGCTCTCATCCTCCTTGGCTGGGTTGTATTCCTTCGGGAGTAATGTTGGACCCCTGAGCATGTGCTGGATGACTCTTCAGAACACAGGGCAGCTCCTTTGTGGGGGCTGAGATCAAAGGTGGCACCTGTAGATAGTTTTCATGAATGTTTGGAAACATCTGGGGTCTGGGTAACATGGAAGATACTTCAACCAGCTGAGAATTAAACAGGAATGTCATCTACAAGCTCGTTCTCCAGGTTTTGCAAATGAAACATGCGTTACTAGAGGAGGAACTCTGTCGGGGAAGGAACCTCATGCCAGGTAGTTTCTGAGGCTGTGTGTCCCTGTGTTTTCTTAAAATACTGTGGCTTCCCCATAAAGGAGGGCTTCTGGCACCCCATGGAGACCACGCATGCTAACTTGCAAGAGCTGCTTGCTTGAGCAAGATGCTACTGGCTTTTTAAGAAACAATGAGGTTTCTGAATAAGAGAAAAGGCCTTTTATCAGGATATTTCTAGCTTCACAGTAGAACACAGAATTGGTTATGATAGTTTGAAGCCTCTGGTATGGACTCGTGTGTCTTTTTAGTCCTTGACGTTTAGTAGGCACCCCATAAACGTCAATTCGTTACGTACAGAAAGGAAGGTTTAAAATGAAAGAAGAAAACACACTATGTCTTTAATCTCCCGTGGCTCTGGCATACCTATTTTAAGACTGTGCTGTGTCAGATAGACAATGGACTTAATGCCATCCCGAGCCTCAGTGTGCTTGCCTGTAAAATGGGTCGTGTGAGGTGCCAATGATAATGCATGTGGACGAGCTTTGCAAACAGGAATTGCAACACCTGGGAGGGCCCGTGCTGCAGTGGGGTCGTGTGTTGCTGCTCCGGGCTGGGTTTATTTTGACCCTTAATTTTGGTACATTTCTTGCCTAAGATATTTGTGATGGTGGAGGAAAGGCCTGGATTTCTTCCTTCAGGATTGAGGACAGTTGGTTTCCAGTTCCGGGGCTATTCCCGGGGCTTTGGCCAAAGTGCTTGGCCATAAGCAAAGCTGAACAATGGTGCAGTTGGAGAGGGAGCTGTTGAGGTGTTCTAGGGCTTCTAAAAGTTCCTGAAGGGTTGAAGCAGGTTAATTTGTAGCAAAATGACAAATTCTCGACAATTCTAAGATGTGTTCAATGATAAAATCCATATACTGGAAGTGGGCCCGAGAAAGAAGTCTTAATTCCTTTAGGACGCAAGTGAGACCCACTTCTAAATCCAGGAAAAGAAGTTTGGAATGGTCTGAGTTGATCCAGAGTCAAGATAAACAGAATTTTCTAATGCCAAGGAAGGAACAGAAATTACAATAAAGAAGAGATAGAATCAAAGGAACTTGGCTGACTTTCATAGTTTCTGGTTCTCTATTTCTGGGACATCTATGTTCAGTGGCAAAGTGGGAAAAAAAACACACAAACATACGTGCAAAGGCTGTCAAAGAAAGCAAGAAAAAGCTGTGCCCCAGGGATAGAAAAGGCTCTTTGCTGAGACTTTTCTTTGTTATCTTCAGTCCTGCAAATCTTCAAATGCTACCTGAGAGCTTTTCATCTGGAGTTGAAAGTCTTAAAAAAAAAAAAATGCAACAGCAAAAAGCCCAAAAAGAAAGCAGAGAAAGGCCAGGTTTTCTTGAAAACAGACACACTGGCTTCAGGGAAGCAAATCTGTGTGCACTTTGCCATGAGGGGCGGTTAGAGGAGAGAAGGACCCTGGACTAGCCATGATTTGGATATTCACAACTGAGGGGACAGCAGAGATGTCCTCCATCTGCCTTAGCCAGCCAGGTGGCACCGCTAAGTTGCCGTGAGAGGGGTGAGGTGGGCGCCCCCACAGGCAGTCTTGGAGTGGGAGGGAGGGAGGACACGGTGTGGCAGGTGCTGGGGACAGTGCTGAGCTGAGTGGAGACTGCTGCTTGGCCAAGCATGTGTCACTCTGTCCCTGTGGCCCTTGGTGAGTCACTCACTTCCGCGGCCCCGTGCTGGGGGAGAGCTTCCCGCTGAGCGCTCGCTCTGTGTGAAGTCTGCTCGGTGGCTCTGCATGGTCAGAGCTTGAGAGAGAAAGTCAGTGCCCAAAGGGGTTATCTCCGTGAGATGCTTCTGGATTAAAGCTCTTGTGGTTTCTGGGGATGGACAGACGCTGGCACAGCTCCCCCGTCTGTGGAGCAGGACCGCTGACATCCATCTGGAGGCCACGCAAGGGTTTGTGAGCTGCGCCTGTCAAGCCCCTAGCTCTTAATTCAATGTCCGCTTGCTCCTTTAGGACCTGAGCACGGCCTTCATTAAAAATGAACAAAAGTAGGAAACGGACTCAAGGAAAATCAACAATACCATAGATAATTATTCATTCCAAGTCAGAAACGAAAGCCTGGACGTTGTCTTGTCATAACCTGGAGAGCATGAACCGTCCCTTGGGAGACCGCATGGTCAGAGCAGGGCTGGTGGGAGGAGCGCTGGCTCGGGACCTGGGGCAGAGAGCTGATGTGCCTGGAAACAGAGGCTCAGTCTGGGGTGAGGGGTCCAGCCCCAGGCGGCTCTGGCATCTCTCCCCCGTGCTCTTCTCCTCCCCCTGCCCGGCACCCATGGCTCCTGCCCTGCTTTGCTGCTGTGACCAGGGCAAAGCACCAAGTGGAGTGTCTGGCCCAGAGTGAGCACTTGATAACAGGGTGATGATCTGGTTTGTTGCCAAAGCAATCATTTCCTATTACAGAAAAGAGAAAAATGACTTTGACTTGGATGAGGTCACATAGCTAGGCCCTGGCTGGCTTGAGCCTGGGTTGTCTGACTTGAAATCCAATTCCTGCCAAATGCTTATCTTAGCAAATGATTCCTAATTAATAGAACAACACAGCCTCGGAATCTCAAATCTTAGATTCAGATCAGGTTTTGATCAGCTGACCCTGCATTTGTTCCCCTGCTGTGAATGACTCCCCAGCGTTAGGTTTCAGGTTCCAGGTGTCAGTGGGTGGGTCGAGGGTGTCCCCACCCATCAGGTGAAGGAGGAGCCCCTGGGCCTGGTTTGGGAAGGGGTGCATGCTTCACTTGAGTTTCAGGGAGGCTGGCCTCAGCTGTCTTTCCCCTTAGTGCTCGTGGGCATGAATCCTTGACAGATTAAGGGCATGAGAGTATCGAAGCAGAGAGGCACCACGGAGGTGGTGTCTGTAGATGTCTGCGAGGCTGATGATGTGCTTTGAGGTCCTGCCACTGTATTATCTTTAGACTGAAAAGGCGTCCTGAGATCATGGTGTTTGGTTGGTGAGAGTGTGTGCAGAATAATAGCAGCTGTTTGAGGAGGAGTTGCCATGTGTCAGGTGCTGCAAATATTTATCTCCTTCTCCAGTTCTTAAAACCTGAGTATGCACAGTGACAGGCTGGTAACCAACTCTCCAGAGAACAAAAATCCCTGATTTGCAGCGTTTGCCCATTTCCACGGTGTAAATGCTTCCACCACTGCCAAATTCAAGCTTGTCAATAGTCTAACAACCAGTTGACAAAATTCCTGATTATTTATTTACCTATCAGCTCTCATGAGCCAGAGAGCTCTAGAACATATGAGCCAAGAAAGGGATTTTACGGACCTAGGAAGGAAGCGTTAGAGATTTTATAGGTGAGGAAATGAAAGCTTAGCAGTCACGTGGCTCACCCACGCTCCCGTGGGTTGGCAAGAACTGAGCCCCAGTCTGACCCTCAAGGCCCTTGCTCTTAGGTCCTCTCTACTGCCTCCCGGCCACCATCTGACTGTCAGCTGAGTGGTGACTGTTTCTTGTTCAAGGCTGGGGAGAAGTTTCCTGTCCCCCAGGTCAGGTGGGATCAGCCTGGCTAGGGGAGCTGATACGTTCCCAACTCCCCTCTGTGTCCACAGAGGCCCAGGGAAAGAACCAGCACCCCACGGAAGCTTGAGTGCAAACACCCCATCCAGTGCACCTCTACACTTTCCTGGGGCCCTGGCTCAGTGTGGACATGTCCCTGCACTTAGCCTCCCACACCGATGGTCCCACACATGCCACGTCTCTTGTGGCTTTTCTAGGGTGGAGGTGGGCGCTCGGCCCGTGGAGAGTAGCTCAGACACTAAGCTCTGACGCTTGGTGGAGAGGCTCCTGCCCAGGTTACCTGAAATTGAAAAACCCACCACGGCCACAGGGTCTTGAGTCTGGAGCCGCAGAGGAAACCCATGCGCTCGCCATGAGGGGGCTGCTGGCTGACTTTGCTGGAAGCAGAGCCCTGAATAAGAGGCCACTAGGACCCCCTCAGGACTCCTGGAGGCCCCGTGCCCATAGCAACTCTCCATGTCACCAACGCCCACAGCTGTGTGCACCCACTGCTGACAGCCAAGCAGGCTCAGCAGCAACACGTGGGCTCATCTCCCAGGGAGGACACAGAGCGCAATGACCTGGGGAGCCTTGCTTTGTGATGAGTGCTGGTCACCTGCAACTCCAGCCCTGCATGAAAGAGAGGACCTCCTGGGGGCAGGGAGGTGGGTAAAAATTCCAGTGCCTGAGCCCCTCTCCAAGCCGAGGAGATCCCAGTTTCTGGGGGGCTGGTGGTGCGCAGGCCTATCTGCAAACTCCCAGCTGTGTCTAATGGGCAGAGGGGGTGTGAACCAGCTACTGAGAATAATGACGTCCAAGTCCGGCTTCGGCAGGGGAGCGCTTTCTTCCAGTGGAATTCACTGGAGGGACAGGCACGCAGACGGAAGCAGGGCTGCTCTAAATGGTGTGCAGCCTCACGTGACGGCCGGGCTTCCGAGAAGCCCAGATTCATCAAAAACCACTGATTCAGGCATCTGACAATGGCCCCAGAAGAGGAATTTCCTGCAGTTTCTACGAGAGCATGAAACAAGTCATCACCCACCCTGGGCTGTGTGCCATGACCGAGGGCTAGACCCTGTGCTGCCACCCCACCTGGGCACCGGCTGGGACCTGCAGACCCCTTCTTGGTGCCCCCAGGACTTGAAGCCCAGCTTGGAATTCTTGCAGGGTGCTGTTTAACCATCTTCATGTGCTAAGGAAGTGATTTTCTCAACAGCTGGGACAATGTCACCTCCTCTGTCATTCTCCACCCACTTTCTGTTCTTAATACCAGAAGGGCCACAGAGCACAGCTCGCCCCCATCCACCTCTGTGCATCTCGGGCACACAGCAGGCGGGAGGCTCTGAGTGTCACGAGTGCCTTGCCTGGCCCGTTCCCGAGACCCTTCTGCCTGCTGGCCATGGGCAGCAGGGGCCCTGCCCTACGCCTCTCCACACCCCGGTGGATGGTGGAGCCTCAAGTATTGGGCAGCCCCCTGGATGGAGTCTTAGCACATGGAGCCTACCGAGCCCCCTAACCTGGGCCTCTCGGGCCCTGCGGCTGGAGGACATTGCAGATAGAAGGGGTCTCTGCACAACAGGGCGCTGGGGTGCTGGTGTGAGCTGTCACCACTGCCTGCACTTGGGGTGTCCCTGGGCCTCTGTGTTTCAGGAGACCCCGCTTCGTTTCATATCAGAGTTCTGCTGCACGCTCACCCACGCCACCCTTGCTCGGAGGCCACATTCCTCAGTGGGGGGGGGTCGTTGGTCTGCCCCAGGGTAGCCACTGACCCTGCCCGTCCCTTGCAGCTCCCGGGGTTGAGTGGCAGCAGCCAGGCTGAGGTCCAGGGGGTCCTGGCAGTTGGGGGAGAGGGGGAGGGGTATCTACCCAGGGGTGACCCCAGGTCCCTCTGCTTTGTCCTATAGTCCCCTCAAAGATTTGAGCATGACTCCCAGGGACTCCTGGAGGCTCTGTACCCATAGGATCCTCCAGGATGCCTTGGGCTGTGTCCCTGTGTGCAGGTGGAGAGAGGCCAGGCAGCTCATGGAATTGCTGTCCCACCCCCTAAACACAGCCCTGAACACTCCAGGGCACCTTCGTCTTAGGCCTGTCTATACCATCTACCCTGCAGGAACGGAGGTAGACTGAGCCTGCTTCCAGGAAAACCTAGGGGGGCCACGTCAAGTGAACAGTCCTGACATGTGTGGGTGCTGTCTCTCAGCATCCAAGCCACCCTGGGATCATGACAGTCTCCTGGGCAGGAGCAACCAGGCCTCTCAGATGAGCCAGCCCCACTTTGCTGTCTTGAAAGGGGAGAGGGTTTCCAGATCCCTGCCCGGACTAGGGATTTTCCAGTGGCTGATGTGGCCTCTGGCAGGGGACTGGCAGGTCACCATAGTCCCTACACATGGGAGAGGCTGCCCTTCCACCCCCCAAGCCTGGAAGAGCAGAGCTGAACCCTGGCTCACCCTCTGCGACATAAGATGGGCTGCCGCTGTCCTGGGTTTTACTTCTTCTCTGGCTTCAGGCTGGGACAGACTGGCCCAAATGGCAGGTTTTCTCTGAGCACAAAACCTCCCTCCTGCCCATATGTGTCGGCTTTAATTTGAGGTCCACACAGCCAGCTCCAGGCTTCTGAGACCTCGCTGAGACTCTCCGAGACGCCTGGAGAAAGGTAGAGAGGAAGATCTAAACCCAAGCTTAGATCTTCCCGGCTAACCGCTCTGTCTCTGTGAGTTACTATTTATAAATTAAAGTGTCTCTTAGCAGATAAGACATTAGGGGTCTTCCCATGTGCTTTCTGAAAGCTTCTCCTTCTCATAGCCCCCTTGTTATTTGTGTGATATATTTGGGGGATTATCTGAGTGCCAATTGTCCTCCATACAGTGACTGAGGGGGTGCTCCCTTTACCTGTGGTGTCTGGACAATGCCTTCTCCAGTAGGAAGTGTTTAAGCTTTGTGTTTTAGATGGATGACTGGTCTCTGCGTGTTAAAAACCTTTGTTTCATGCCCTGACTCATTGTCATATATCTGCATAATTGGAGGTCATGTTTATGTAGAAGCAGAACCAAGCCCCTGATCAACAAGCTGAATTATTATAGCACGCTGGTGTTTAGAAGCAGATGAGTCATGGATCAAGTACCACCTATGGAAACTGAGCGTTGGCACTAGCCCTTTCCTGGACTGTGGAGAGGGAGGCTGAGGGCCTGGCCTTGCAAGAAGTATCTGTCATGGAAGCGAGTAGAGAAGCAGTTGGTCTGAAGGGTCTTTCTCCTTCCAGAGTAATTGGTTGAGAAAATGGAAACTTGTGAGCCCCAGCAGGGTGTTAGGGAGGCATGACAGATGAGGGGAGGACGAAGAAAGAGGGACACCTTGGCCTGGGATGATGAGAAGAAAAATGTAAAGGAATTTGTTAGTTTTTGATGGTGTTTCAAGGCAGTCTGCGGCCAGATGTATGAATATTGCTAAGGGCCAATGCGTGCTTGGTCATCCTATGATCTTGTGCTTTGAACGTGCTTCCAAAACATGCCTTAACTGAGGGTAGAGCTGAGGTTGGTACACTGGGGAGATGCGAGTCATGCAAACAAGCCAGAAGCTCTGCTCTAGGGTGCAGGCCCAGAGGCACCCCAAGTATTTCATTCCAGAACTAAACCTCATGGGGTGGAAGCAGCGGTGTGCTGGAGCCAGAGCTAATTGTTAAGTTTACAGGAATTTTATGAGCTGGTTGTTAAACACAGCCACTGGTAAAAATTAAATTATATAAATTTTTCAATTAATTATATTAAAGACAAAGGTAATCAATACTCAGAATTTATTGCCTTCCTACTTATTTTACTCCATTGTACCTCATCTATGTTCTTAAGGCTACTTTCGTCTGCTGTGTGTCTGTGGTGGAAATGGTACGTAGTGACATGTTGGTGCACGTCTCTTCCCAATTTTGCATTCGTGATATGACAGCTGGAAATTGGCCATGCTGGGAATACGTACACTAGGGAGACTGTCAGGTAGAACCAACTGGTTTGGTTTATTGTTTTGTTGATTGTCAGACTACTGATCCCCCAGTAGTCCTGAACTTGGGGACTTTGCACCCAGGGGACATTTGGCGATGTCTGGAGGCACTTTGCATGGGGCAGGAACACTACTGGCCTCCGGTGGGTAGAGGCCAGGGAGCTGTTGAACCTCCTATGATGCACAGGACAGCTCTGTTGTGCCCCCCAACCTGCAAACAAAGAACGCTCTGTTCCAAAACTTGAACAGTGTGGAAGTTCAGAAATCTCGGTCTAGATATAAGAAAATAATGGGGATTGTTAGTAATGTAAAATAAACTTAAGAGTGTGTCGTATCCGTACTTATTACATTGTGAACACCACACACACACATCAAAAAAAAATTGAGGAAATATTCTTCTAGTATTTGAAAACTATTACTTGATTTGGCAAAGAAGTTGCTCAAGTCATTGGCAAATGAATAAAGTTCTGATGCGTATCTTCATCTTTGTTTTACGCTAGATGAGGATATTGACCAACATTCATGTTGGAACTACACTCATCTAACAATTGCAACCTTAGATTGGCTGTGGGAACAAGAGCTCAGCAAAATTCAGCAAAAGCACTCCGTAAGAATCAGTTGGCTATGTGGAATCTACAATAAAATTATGATGATTATTTGTAAGTTGTGTGGTAAACGTCCTTCATATCAGTAAAATTTGTGTGTATGTGCATTGTTTTTCCCGAACAGCCTGTTGATAAACATTTACCAGCTCACCACCAGCTAGAGGTTGCAGAGTTATCGGATTTAGATGTAACACTCTCATTCTGCATCCTACACAATATGTTCATGAATTTTCTATCTAGAGAAAGTGCAGTACTGTACAGTTCTGGGAGACTGTTTTTTTGGGAAGAACTGGGGTTGGGATGAATGTAAACGCATGCCCAGGCTGGCTCTGTGCATGGGTGGAGTGGGATGCCTCTCCTGCAATGTGGTTTGCACGCCGCAAGGCTATCTGCCGCTCCCTACATACCCCTCCAGGGTCCTCTCTCCAGTGTTTGTCACGGGCCCTTTGGGAGACAGGTGGGTTGTCACTAGGCTAAAAAAATAAATGGGTGCAGGGACAGAAGGGAAGGGGGTGGGTAAGGCAGTCACTGAGAGTTTGGGCAGGATTTTGATCATGCATTTAACCTGTTAGATCCCACTGTAGTCCATCTGGAGCTGAAGTCAGAAGAAAGGGCCAACAGACTTGGTCAGTGTTGATAGCAGGAATGGAATGGGATCAGCCTTCGGGTTCTAAGTCAGTGTGGCACATTCTGATGAAAGCCTGGGCAACAGAAGCATGTGACACTGAGGGAACCTGAGGGAACCAGCCGAGAGCTCCCAAAGGAAGGGACGGGGCAAGCGTCATCTGCTTCCCAGTTGCACCAAAGGACATGAAGACTGAATCTAGATAAACGGGGGCAGCTCTTAAGAAGCCAACTTGGATATTCTGAGGGTCTTCCCACCCCCAATACACCACATCTTAGCACTGGGCACTCTCTGTCCAGGGGATCGGAATCATTCTGGATTTCTTATCGGATAGCTTTAAGGATTTGGGAGCACACGTCTTTGTCCAGGTGAGAAAGACAGCAGATGAAGGGATTCAGGCTGCTTTGTCCTCACCCCAAGACATCTTAGGTGTGTCGCCATTTGTGTTCACAGTTCGGCTATCAAATCTATAAATAACAGCACAGGATGGGGTAAGATTGTCAAAAAGGCAGCGGAATTGTGGCAGGTGAGATCTGCAAGGGACCGTAGAACACTCTAGTTCAAATCCCAGCCGCACAGAGAAGGAGGCGACCAGAGCAGTTAAATACCCTCCCTCAGGGAAGAGGCGGAGCTCCATGAGGGAGTCTCACCCCTTCCTGGACACAGTGAGGACAGCTGGAGAAGGCAGCAGCGCTGGAAACCCAGAAGAGGGAGACAGTGGTCAAAAGCTTTGTTTTTTCCTCTCATTTCAAAAGTCCTGAAATTGCCTTTGAAAAATTCTGAGATGAGAATTTAAATTTAATTTTCATGTTTTCATGAAAAAGGTGGCTTGATTAGATTTCAGCTTAAACCAGTGTTTGTGTTTTCTACATCAAAGCTTGGAAAATGGTCTGTACTTAGAGGGAGACACAGAAGTCTGGAGGTCTGGGGATTCATATGTGAGAACTAAAAACCTTTTTAGACATGTGGGCTTTCATGCAAATTATATTTCCAAAGGACTTGGGTAAAATTTTTAAATTAAAATACTGTAGGTGGCTGTGTATGGATTTTTAAATTTTTTTAAATTTTTGAGTGTCTGTATGAGTCATCTTGAGTTGTCTGACTTTTTCTTCTTGGCCATATGTCAGTCAGCCTGTTTGTCCCTCCTGAGCCGCTTGGTTAACAGAGTTGTTTCCCTGAGGCCACCTGGTACAGGTCATGTGACATGTTGGTCAGGCCATCTACTATGTGGTATGGTGGTTGGGGACATCTGGGACACTCACAGAACCCTCGGAGGGAGCCTGTGTTTCTATTTTGGCTTCTGGATTTTCACATTAATAACAATACAAAAGAATGACTGACATCCAAGCTCACTCTGGGGTCACTGCACTCAAATCTCTTAAAATTTCTGCCAGTCCCTCCTTCCCAAACCGCCCAGCTGAAGGAGAAAGTAGGGGAGAAGAAAAGTGAAAAACAGAACAACTGCAATACAACTATTGAATTTACAAAATGAAGGGTGACATTGGAGCTACATAGCACATGGATGCATGACCCCCTCAATCTTCCCTGCTGTTCTGTAAAAGGTGGGAACAGATCTTCACTGTGAGCCAGAGGCGCTGTGTTATGAGCTTGTCACACTTGATTTATTTAATGTGTATACATTCTTAGATGTAGGTACTTTTACCTCCAATAAGCACAACAGGTGATAGGCTCAGGGGGAAACTGTCCCCATGCTTCTAGAATGAAGTTGGCCTGGAATTCACACATGGGGCCTTTCTCTATGCTTTTTCATTCGAATGTTTCTTAGTGTAAGATGGGATAACACAAGGAGATGACAAAACATAACTGAATGGGAAGGGGAATTATCTTTTGAGAGAGTGTGGAAACATGTGTTTGGGGAGCTCACCTATTAGAAGATGAATTCATGGCTCAGGTGGAAGTTTACCTGCATGCGAGTGTGGAGTTTAGGAGGAAATACCAGCTTTGGTGGATCAGCCTGAGGAATCCCAACCTAGGACCTGACTATGAATATTGCATTCTTTGTAACTGAACCTCATTCTGGTTAGAGATACTGTTTAGTGCTTCATCCCTGACCCAGATGCTGGTTTCCTTAGCACGGTTAGTGTAGTTACCTCCCCCATGAGAATCTGGAGTCATCAGTCTGTGGCATAGTATACAATGGTTGAGTTGTCCCAAGGCCAGAACAACACAGACTGGCTGACTGATGGATGGGTGATGTGGTTCCAAAGAGCGTGGGGAGATGTGGAGTAGAGTCAGGCACTAGGCTGGTCCAGCTGTGTGGATATTATGTTGGTGTGCACAGGTCATTTTCCCCAAGAGCACTTGTGATATTAGAGATGAAAACTGAACTCTCTCCTCTTCCTGCAAATGTAAGGTCATGAACAAAAGGTGGCTAATGTGTTTGTGCCAGCCTCCCATCATCAGTGTACACCATGCTGAGATACACTCCCTTTTTAGTTTCATATAACTGTACACTTTCTTAGTTAACAAAGACTTAAGAGCTGATCTGGTTCTGTAGCATTTTTTTTTTTTGTAGCAGAAACTTGCATTTTCAAGTACAATTTTGCATAGAAACTCAATGTATGTAATATATACAGCCAAGGAGATCTGTTAAAATGGTAGCCAGGACTCAGACCCTAAGATTTTAGCTTTCTTTTCACCTCTGAGGCACCTCAGACAAATCCCAGAGTTCCAGAGAACAGAGCTGGAAAATTGCTGCAAGTTAGGAAATTGACTGGGAAGTAATGGGATCTTGAAATCTGGAGTGGGAGCTGCTATGATTTGGATGTATCTCCTCCAAAATTCAGGTGTTGAAACTTCATGGCCAATGGGATGGTATTCAAAGGTGAGGCCTTTAAGGTGTGATTATGTCATGAGGGCTTCTTCCCTTGTGAATGGGATTAAGGCTTCCATAAAAGAGACTTCACCAAATGTTAGGCCCATTTTTTCTTCTCCTTGTTCCTTCTGCCATGTGAGGACAGTGTTCCTCCCCTCTGGAGAAAGCATCTTGGAAGCAGAGAGCAGCTCTCACCATACAACTGAACCTGCCAGTGCCTTGGACCTCCTGATCACTAGAACTGTGAGAAAATAAATTTCTCTTTGTTATAAGTTACCTAGTCTCAGGTATTCTGTTATAGCAGCACAGATGGACTAAGGCAAGGACATTTTGGCAGATCCTTATGAAGTTGGGGATATCAAACACCTGAATCCTGTCCAGTCTTCTTTGCTAGTAGAAGCTGCTCTTCCACCCCTGTCTGGAAGGGCTCACCCTGCTTTGGCCAGAGAACCCGGAAGGGCCTTCCCTGAAGTGGCTGCCTTGGAAGTTACTGCTGATTCTCCTGACTTTCTTCCGCCCCTTCTGGAGTCCAGAACTAGACTCAAGTCACAGCACGCTCCAAAGGGTGAGAGGCAAAGTGTGACCTGTGAGGAGGTGCTCTATACTCCAAAAGAACTGCATGATTTTTTCAATTTATGGAGATGGAAATCTGGGGAATATGTGTGAAAATGCATCTTAAGGGAAGAAACACACAGTAGGATCAGGCCAAATTTATTGGCATAGGCCTACTAGGCAAAAATCCTGGATTCAATATTTTATTGTTAGGGGTTAGAAAGGGCTTTAAAAGCTTGTTTGTTTGAAACATGTATCCAAAGGTGGCTACACTAAATGATGTTGAAATGCCAGCACTGCCCCAGGATGCCATAGAGGACGGTATCCAAAGGCTCAGGGAGATTCGACTATTAAAGTGGAATTACCAGGTAATCCCTGCTCACCACTCAGGGAGGGTGCAGAGGACACATCTTTCACCATGAAAGTGGGAAGTAAATTTGTGAGGGAAGCTCCAGCGCCCTTAAAGAGCTCTGTGGATGCTCTTGTCTGTAGGTCACAAGTTACTACCTGTCACAAGAACTGCTACCACTGAGCTGGGATCCCTAAATGCAAGGAGAATAATTGGATCTCAGGTCAGCAGGGGCCAAGAGTTGACATTTAATTGCAAAAATCAAGGTGGGCACGGTCACTGTAATGGATAGTGGAGCCAGAGCAGTAATCATTCTAGTCTGACTCATAGAGGCCTAGGGTATAGATCATGGTATCCTTAGAACAGAAAGAGATGGGCAGGCTACTAAATTATTACTTGATCTGTATAAGTGGAAGAGTTCTAGGTCCAGTGAGCAGAAGTCTAACTTGACTCACTAACCAGTCGTGGCCCCTCAATGAATTCCTACATTTGGGCCAGTTTATAGACCTAGAACCTTTTAAATGAAGGGGAGGCTAGGTTCCTTTGAGGAAGAAACTCCTACTACAGTGCCAAAATTTTACACTGTTGATCTTTCTCCAAGTCTTCTCCAGAGGGACCCACAGCCATTTTCCAGGGTTCTTATTCACCAAAGAAAGGGAAATAATCAGGCATTTTGGAGCTTACTGGACACTGGCTCTGAACTGACACTAATTCCAGGAGACCCAAAACATTACGGTGGCCCACCAGTCAGAGTAGGGACTTACAGAAATCAAGTGATACATCGAATTTTAGCTCAGGTCCATTTCACAGTGTGCCCAGTGGCTCCTAAACCCGTCCTATGTTCATCTCTCCAGTTCTGGAATGCGTAATTGGAATAGACATGCTGAGCAGTTGGCAGGCAGAATGTTCCCTGACCTATGAAGTGAGGGTGATTATGGTAGGCAAAGGCAAGTGGGAGCCACTAGAATCATCTCTATCTACAAGAATAGTAAACCAAAAGTAACGTCGCATTCCTGGAGGGACAGCAGTTTTGTTCCACCATCAAGGACTTGAAAGATGCAGGGGTGGTGATTCCTACTACATGTTAAACTTGCCCAACTGGCCTATAGAGAAGACATATGGATCTTGGAGAGCAACAGTGGAGTATCACAAGCACAATCTGATGGTGATTCCAATCGCAGCTGCTGTTTCAAGAGCGGTTTCATTGCTTGAGCAAATTAACACATCTTCTCATACCTGCTATGTAGTTACTGACGTGGAAAATGCTTTCTCTCCTATATCTGTTAATAAAAACCACCAGAGACAGTTTGCTTTCAGTTAGCAAGGCCAGCAACCTGCCATTGCTGTTGGACCTCAGCATTGTATATAAACTTTCCAGTCCAATGTCATGATGTATTCTGCAGGACACTGATCATCCCTTCATTTCACAAGACATCACACAGGTTTATTAAATTGATATTATGCTGATTGGATCTAACGAGCAAGATATAGCATCTACTCTAGACTTTGCATGCCAAAGTATGGGAGATAAATCCCACAAAAGCCCAGAGGACTTACACCTCAATGCAATGTCTGGGGGGTCCAGCTGTGTGGGGTATGTTGAGAGATCCCTTCTAAGGTGAAGGATAAATTGTTGCAATGGCCCCTGCTACAACAAAAAAGAGTCACAATGCTTAGTGGCCCTCTTTAGATGTTAGGGGCAACATAGTCCTCATCTGAGTGTGCTGCTCTGGGCCATTTCCTGAGTGACCTGCAAAGCTGCTAGTTTTGAATGGGAACTACAACAAGAGAAGGCTCTGCAATAGATCCAGACTGTCCTACAAGCTGCTCTGCCACTTGGGCCATGTGATCCAGCCAATCTGATCATGCTGGAAGTGTCCGTGGCAGATAGAGATACCGTTTGAAGCCATTGGCAGGCTTAAATAGTTGAATCATAGGGAAGACCCTTATCATTTTGCAGCACAGCCCTGCCATCCTTTGTGGATAACTACTGTCCTCTTGAAAAAGGAGTTTGGCCTGCTACCGGGTCTTTGCAGAGACTGAATGTTACCCATGGGCCATCAAGTTACTATGAAAACCCAGCTGCCTGCTATGGACTGGCTATTATCTGATCCAACAAGCTGTAAAGTTGGGCGTGCACAGCAGAACTCTGTTCTCAAATGGAAGCAGTATATATATGAATTACAAGTAGTGTACGTAGGTGTTCATTTTGTCTGGAAGAAGAAATGGCCATAGGTAGGAGGCTATACAAGTCATGGGCTGTGGCCAATAGTTTAGCTGTATAGGTAGGGACTTGGAAGGAACGTGCTTGAAAATAGTGACAAGGAGGTCTGGGACGAGGTATATGGATATACCTTTTTGAATGGGCAAACGATGTGAAGATATTTGTGTTCCATGTGAATACTTATCAAAGAGTGACCTCAGAAGAGGAGGACTTCAATAATCAGGTGGATAGGATGGCCTGTTCTGGGGGTACCAGTTGGCCTCTATCCCCAGCCACTCTTGTCATTGCCCAATGGGCTCATGAACAAAGTGGCCATGGTGGCAGGGATGTGGGTTATGCATGAGTCAGAAACTCAGACCTCTACTCACCAAGGCTGACTTGGCTACGGTCACTGCTTATGTCCAATTTGTGGGCAGCAGATTGGACCAACACTGATTCCCAATATGGCACCATTCCACAAGGGTGATCAGCTAGCCATCTAGTGTGGATTGATTGCATTGGACCCTGTCCATCATGGAAGGAACAGCACTTGGTTTTTACACGAATGTTTACTTAGTCTGCATGCCTTCTCTATATGCAGTGCTTCTGCCAGAACTGCCATCCCTGGATTTATAGCAGACCTTATCTACTGTTATGATATTCCACCCAGCATTGCTTCTGATCACAGAATTCACTTCCCAGCAAGTGAAGCGTGCTAACAGGCTCATGCTCATGGAAGACACTGTTTTCACCATGTTCCCCACAGTCCTGAAGCAGCTGGCCTGACAGAACAGTGGTGTGGCCGTTTAGAGGCTGAGTTACAACACTAGTTGGAAGAAATATCAAGACAACACTAGCTAGGTGGAAATACCTTGCAGTCCTTGGGCAATGTCATCTACGATGCAGTACATGCTCCAAATCAGAGTCTGATATAGGGAGCAGCTTCTCCCCTAGCTGGGATTCACAGAGCCAGGAATCAAGGGATGGAAAGGAGAGTGGCTTCACTCACTTTTATCTCTAGTTATCCACTAATGACATTTTTCTTCCCATACCCTAAACTGTAGGCTCTGCTTTGGGTCTTAGCCCCAAATGTTTCCACCAGAAGACACAACAATGATTCCACAGAACTGGGGGCTGCAGCTATCATCTGGCCACTTTGGGCATCTCATGCCTCTGAATCAACAGGCAAAGGAGGGGATTCACATACCGGTTGGGGGATTGATCCTAATTACCAAGAGGAAACTGGATTGCTACTGCACAATGGGTGAAATAAAGAGTGTGGCTGGAATACAAGAGATCCTTTAGGGTATTGCCAAGTCCAGTGACTAAAGTCAATGGAAACTTCCAAACCCAATTTTTAAAGGACTGACAGCAACCCAGACCTTTCAAGAATGAAGGTTTGGGTCACACCAATTCACAAAGAACCAAGGCAGCTGAGGAGTTTGCTGAAGGCCAAGGCAATGCAAAATGAGTTGTAGAAGAAGATAGTTATCAATTTCAGCTACGATTACGTGAGCAGTTGCAGAAATGAGGGCTGCCGTAGTTATGAGTATCTATATTTTCTTGGAATATATTCGTATGCATATATTAATCAAAGATTTTTATTTTCTACTCTCTTATGCTCTTATTTATTAATACGTCTATTAATAAGATATAGTAATAATAATTAACTTCATATCTCAGTATTTAAGGTACAGAATAGCAAAGGATAAGACAAAACATCACCCGAGGACTTTGTACCCTTTTCTGGGAAAAGATCTAGTGTGTTTTTGGTTGTGCACAGGATATTCATGTCACAGAGCGGGGAATTATGACTTTGCTATTGTGTTTATTTGGAGATTAAGTATGTCTTAAGGAGACTGTGTGGTTGCCAAGTGGACAAGCAGTGGTCCGTGGTCTTTCAGATATATCAACATGGCTTAGCTGAGTCCTCAGTTACTCATTCATGCAAGCATTTACCTGGACGTTGCTGTGGAGGTAGTTGGTTGATGTGATTAAAATCCATAATCAGTTGACTTTGACTGTGGGGAACTATCCTAGATAATATGGATGGACCCTAGTCTTTAAAAGTAGGGCTGAAGCTTCTCTGAGAGAAGAAATTCTGCCTGCGGACAGAAGCCTCACCTTGCACCCGAGAGTTCTAGTCTGCTCTTCCCGACAGCCTCCTCCACATTTCGGACTCCACTAGCCGGCTGCCCCAACTGCACACACCAAGTCTTTGCAATGAATTTCTTATTGTATTTCTCCTACTGGTTCCGCCTCTCTGGTAAACCTTGACTGGTGCACTTGATCTAACTTTTTAGTGAGTATGTGCCTGGGGTATCTGCTCGCCAGTCTCGGGTCCACCAGAGAAGCTGCAGGTGGGAGTGAGCTGCAAGCACTTCTGGATCCAGAGAGACTCCCCAGACAGCTCCTTCCGACTTACAGAAAACAATGTTGTCATGACCACCCCGCCTATGAGGAATGCTTTTTGGTTGAGGCTCATGTAATTTTATGCTCATCACTTTGAAATTCCCAAAGTATGCTTTCTTGCAGAAAAAGGGACAGGGATTTCTCCGAGCAAATACGTTTGAGAAATGATGTTGAAGTGAATTTGCTATTTCGGGAATTTGTCATAGCCTTTACAATGCTACTGGGCATGAGAAGGCCAAAGAAGAATAGAATATATAGGATAGAATAGAAAGGAATGCAGTGTCTACCTGTCTTCTTTGAATATGGAACAAATTTCCCCCCTCTGGGTATTACAACACTAGAATTTACATAAGAGATATTAATATTTAGGAAACACTTATCCATATATCTATGGTCCACAGGTAAAATTATCTTATCTAAATCTTACCTTATGAGCTTGCCTTTTACTTCACTCATGACAAATTATAATTAGACCATGGTCCTACTTATTAAAATATTTTATAATAAGAACAGAGAACCAAAAATTAAAGAGTGCTCCAAAATTATATTTGAAAGAATTTTCATGTACTATTCTCAAAAGGATGCCCAGTGGAGGAAACAGAGTGTGCAGAATTTATTATTAGTTGCAAATACTATTATTTTATACCCAGTAGAAACTAGAAATCTTCTAGTTTGCTTATTTAGGCTTCATTGATAGAGAAACACACACACACACACACACACACACACGCATTAACGCACATACATGCACGTGCATACAGCACATTTTACAGTAGAAATTCAACTGATTTACACAATACAACAGATGGAAATTACCTGTTTTTTATTCAGGCACCTAATATTTATTTTAGAATCATCATGCTTTTAAATTCTACTCTATAATTTTTCCAACAGTGAAGAAAGAAACTAAAGCTATGCTGTAACATTAAATATTTTAAGTGGGTTTAATTTTAAAAGACAAAATTATAAAGCTCGAGAGAATTGGGTAGAATGTCTTATGATTATGCTGCCACCTCAGTATTTTCCAATTTTTGTCTGTACAGTGTATGCTTGTCTCTCTCGTTAGTCTGTTCCAGCCAAAAATTTGGGGGAATTTATATGACTTTCTTATCATCTTTACTTTTACATTACTTCTAAAATGTTTTATTCTTCACTAGAGATGACAAAGTCCATTTAAAGCAATATGAATATGTAATTTACATGGTTCAGTAGTATCAAGAGATCGGTCACCAATTTCTTTATGCTATACTAAATATGCTATAGCATTAACTCAACAAGCATACTGTGAAATGACTGACTCCTTTCAGGAAACACGATGAGTTTATTTGAAAGATCTTTTTTATTTATAATATATCAGGGAATTCATGAATAGTGAGAAAACCTATATTTTTCCTACTGCTCTAACAAGATAGTCATGCTAGGGTGGTCTTAGGGCCTTAAGGCTATCTGTGTCCCAGAGGCGTTGTTATACAGTGGCCTGTATACAGCAGGCGCTATATAATGGTCTGTGGATGACGCTCCCTGTTCCTTATTTCCTGTAACTCGTGTTGCCCCCATGGGTTGCACTGAGGGTATGGGCTGTGAAGGGCCGGGAGGCAGCAGGCAGCTCCGAGGCTTCATGGCTTGGCCGGAGGCTCTCTGGACATTTCTGCAGCCTGCTGGGTTCCAGACTCAGCTCCGTCAACTGGCTGCATGTCCTGGGCAAGTCACTCTACTTGCTTGTCTTCGTTTTCAAGGGCAGGCACCATGTCCTATTTTTCTTTATCTCCCTAGTACCAAGATAGTTCCTGGTAAGGAAAATACAGCTGCTATTTTCTCCTTCACAAGAGCAGAGAGTAGAGGGAGGGTGTGAAGGCTCTAACTAAGGCTCTCCCTTCATCCCACCCCTCGCGTCCCTCCTTCCTCCCCAGACAACAGAGTTGTGCATCCATGGGGAAGTGGGTTCTTTGGAGAGGCGGGTGGTATTGCCGACTTTTCTTCACAATTGCTTTCTTAATGTGGAAACTGGAATTTAGCGTGTTGTATGTTAAATTCAGCATCTCTGTTTTTCACAGACTGCCCCTTGCTTGCAGCAGGGCTCACAGCACTGGGAAATATTATTTCCTTATGGTCCTGAGGTCGCTGTGACTCCATCCTGCCTGAGTTCTCCAATTGGGTCGTCAATTTCTGAAGCTCCTTTCTCGGGCTCCAGTTTTAAGCATCTCCTCCAGGTAAACGTGGTCTCCTTGGCCACGCCCCCTTCCTGTGGTACCTGGTCTCTGTACTTCCTGTGACCTTCTATTCCCTCTGGGTCACGCTGGTATGGTGATTTTCCTAAACACTGTTTTTCTCACTTAAGAACCTCAAGAATTTAAAAAAGGCTCTCTACTGCTTATCACACCAAATCTTCTCTCCCTGACCAGACACTGATTTGGACTCCAGATCCTTCTCTTGCCTTCTTATTTGTTATTCGTATCTTGCCGTTATTCATAGCCTGGCGGGTAACAGCAAGGGTTCTGCAGTCAGATGCTGCCCTTGCTAACCGTGTGACCCCAGGCAAGTTTCTTAATCTCTGGGGGCCTCAGTTTCCTCATCTGTAAGATGACAATAAAGCATTTACTTTATAGGATTGTTTAAGGTGCTGAATAATTGTTTGCAGTGAGAATTTTAGGAGATATAGCAGCTCACACTTACACACGGTTTACCTTAGGGCTATTCTTAGCATGGCTCTTATACTCTTATTGCACAAAGGTCATTGCTGTCACACCCCTGCCCCACCTGCTCTGTCCTGTCTTTGCTGTCCTTTCCCCACGGCCGGCTTCACCGTCCCCAGGTTCTGTCTGACCGACTTCACTCAGCAACGATCCTTCCCTTGCTTTTTGACCGTGAGAACTTTCATCTGAATTGCTGTATCTGTCATCACCCAGACAGCCTGCCATGTTTTCTAGTGTTAGTACTTAGAATTGAGCTAAGCTCACTGATGGTATTTTTATGAAGACCTAAGTATTATGCTCAGTTGATTAAAGACGGTGAATTGACTTTTTTTTGTGATCAACTAAATGGCATTTTTAAAGATTTACATAAAGCAGAGGTAACGGCCACCATATCAGCTGCCACTTCTGGGAATCGCATAACACAAATCTTGCCCGTTCGCTTGAAGGAAATTAAGCATCTGGTGCAGACTTCTCAATCTGGCTCTGTCACCAGTGTTCCCGGTATCTGTTAATAGAAAGAGGTGCTTCGTGGGTGCTTGGAAAAGAATCTTAACTTCACAGAGCAAAGGGTCGCATGGGGCCGGGAACACCACCCTGGACACCCACTCAGCACATCTGGAGCCCATGATATCTGCAGCTCAGAACATACCTGCTTCTGCAGGTCAGAGACTTTTTCAGAAGACAAAAATGTTTCTGGCCATTCTGCTTTTTTCCATGTTAGAAAAAGAACCACGTTTGATCTACAACAGAGGTTTTATTTGAGCAGAAGCTATAAAGAAGCATCTACTGACACATGATGCTGCTTGGGGTATGATTTTGTCCTCAGCCAGATCTTACCATGTAAAGAATTCTCAAAGGAAGCCCCTTTCCTCCAACCCGTTGCTATGTTTTCTCAAAGTCAATGTTTCCATAAACCTGACGTTTGAGCCTTCCCTGTTTCTAAGATTGTACAGCTCCTCTCCAAACATAGCTACTTCTTCCTAGAGAACTGTCTCTTCCCAGAAAATGTGGAAAGAGAATATATCACAATTCTGGAGGTATTTTTCTTGTACTTTTTTTTTGCGTTTTTCCAATTTTATAGAATGAGCTTGTATTTTTTTTGTCATGGAAAAATAATTCATATATTTAAAAAGCTGCAACAACTTTGCTTCTGTTCATTAGTTCTTGGCTTTGAATTGACATCAGACAATGCTGGACTTGGGAAACTACTCTGGCTGCAGCATGGATCCCAGGCTTTGGTGAGACTTTCAGGTCGCTGGCCCCTGGCCCCTTCCTCCCGTATATTATTTTGTGCTTTAACACTCATGCTCTGAATCCAGACAATATGTCCCCAACTCCTGTACCCTCTCTCCCTCCCCAGTGGGGTGTGTGTCCTTTGCTCTGCTCTTGCTTCGCCCTGGAACATCCTCTTCCTCCCTCTGCCTCTGTAAACCTGACCCATCTGTCAAAGCTCATGAGCACCTGGGGCCAGCCACGCACAGCTCTTTCTTCTCTGAATTGTGACTGCCCTTATTATCTGCGTCAATAGTAGACTCAGAATGCATTTGAACCAACATTTGAACAGCTCTTTGCAGTTTTCACAGCATGTTCATATCTATTACTGCACCCCAGGGTCATGTAAGTGCTGGGTGGGATCCTGTCTTTACTTAAAATTTGGACATTTTGCTCATCATAAAATTTTTCCATTCATTTTAATTTTTAAAGACGTCACATTAAAATAGTATGTGTCTCAAGAACACAGATCCCCGAGTTTTTGGTGTCCCTGTTAAATTTGGCAGGGTAGTCCCGCCCCCGCTGCATTTAACCCTTACAACAGTCCTGCGAGGTGGACATTTCACAAAACAATGAAATTCTTCTCTCTCACGGGTTTCCAAGCTTGGCGAGGGCAGCTCTGTGGTTCGCATTCTCCTAGCCTTCCCGGGTCAACATGCCGAGGCTCGTTTGCTTCAGGTTGTAGCAATGAGATCGGGGGAGAGGCTTGTTGTCCAGCCACTGCGGGGACCATGAATTTGTGAAAAGTCCAGTCACTACCCCTGACTTGTCTGCGAATACGCCCCGCGTAGACCCCACTGTGCATCTAGGAAGCAGATGTTCTCCACTTTAGAACTTTAGTGCTTGTTTGCTGGGAGAGACACAGAGGCTGTCAGAGAGAAGTTTGACTGGGAATAAACCACCTGGGGGACCTGAGGGAGTTCAAAGACTGGAAGGGCCCAGGAGCTTCTGTTGCAAAGGATGTTGGGTGTGAGATGAGGCCAGCGTTGCTCTGGAAGAGCGTGAACTAACCATCCTGAGATGACTGAGACCTTGGAAGGATCGTCTATGCAATCGTGTAGCACCGAGTTGAACTTTTTGGAGTCACAAATGAAACTGAATATACTTAAAATCTATTCTCAAAATAAAAACGTAGCAATGATGCCTTTGAAGGTGATTCCATTAGATGGAGGGCGATTCAGGTGGCTCACAGCCGGATGCTCATCTTACACTGGGGCGTGGAGACTTTTTATGGTATCACATTGCACAGACGGGGGTGATGATGCGGGGTCTGGGGGGGCTCTCTATTGCCCATTTTCCTTTATTGGTCTGGGGTCATTCTGCCTGTTTGAGCTTTGCAGGTAAAGCATGGACAAGAATTATTACCTTGAAAGTATAAAGATAAAGAAAGAATGTGGATAATATTCAGCAATAAAAAAGACATTGATTATTAAGCCACAAAAGACATGGAGGAACCCTAAATGCATGTTGCCAAGGGCAGGAAACCAGCCAGTCTGAAAAGGCTGCATGCTCTAGGACTCCAACTGTATAACATTCTGGAAAAGGCAAAACTCTGCACACAGTGCGGTGCTCAGCGGTTGCCAGGGTTGTGGGGAGAGGGAGGAAGTAATGAAGAGGTGAAACACAGGATTTTTAGGGCAGCGAAACTATTTTGTATGATACTGTAATGGTGGATATATAACATTACGCATTGTCAAAACCTTCAGAATGTACAACACAGAGTAAACCCTGATGTACACTGTGGACTTCAGCTGATAGTAATGCATGAATATTGGTTCATCAACAGTGTTACAAGTGCAGCAAGTGTTCTGCATGAATCCAAGATGCTCATAACAGGTGAAACTGTGTGTGCGTGTGTGGAGTGAGCGTAGTAGGGAAATTCTCTGTACTTTCTATTCAATTCAACCTGAACCTCTTCTGAAAGATAAAGGCTATTAATAAGAAAGAAAGAAAGACAGAAAGAATGAAAGGAACAAAGAAAGAGGAAGAAATAACGAATGTGGTCTGTTTGTCTCATCTTCCAACGTAGGGCCTTAGCTCTAACATCGTGTTGGGAAACGGAAACCCAAGCTGGGACGGGGTGAGGCGTCACTCCTTCCGTGCCGAGTGTGTCACACGGCCACGGCCACTGCTCCCACTACACAGACTCGGAGCAGCAGAATCCCCTTCCCCACCCACCACGCACCCCGCGCAGTCAGATGGAGCCTTCAATAATGTGAGTCGTGACGGAAGCTTCTCGACGTGGCGAATGTTCCCCTGGGGATATCAAGTCTGATCCCTTTCTTTCACAGAGCATATGAGCTGCCTCGATCGTGTGACAAATATTTTCTTGTACCAGCATAATCCGAGCCTTGGCAGAGGCTGGGGTGAGGGCGCAGTGATGGGGGAGTGTTCTTGGAGCTTGGCAATGCTAGACTTAGAAAGAAGGCGAGCATTTTACATCCTCGACACAGGAGCCCTGGGAGGTGACTCTTCCTGCCTGAGGCAGGGCCAGGATTCAGTGCTAAGGACAAAGAGGTAACTTGTACTTACGGAAGGACTTGCCATGTACAAGGCACTAATGGCCATGATAACAATAATGAAAGTTACGATGGTAAGGAATGTGCCAGTAGCAACATCCCATTGATGTTTACCCCAAGCCAGGCACGGATCTAAGCACTTTACAAACATTAACTTATTTCATCATTATAGCAGAGGTGGGGTCTGTCATTATCCTATTCCACAGATGGGAAAACTGATACTAGAAAGACTAACTTGGATAAGATTGCATAGTAAGAAACAAAACAGAATTTCAAATCCAGTCTTCCAGCCCAAGATCCTGTGGCTTTTCCCCAACCACACAGCCTCTGATCACCCCCTGGGAATAGCTGGCGGTTGCGAGCCCAGCTCTGTCCCAGCTCCAGGGGAAGAGAGCAAACAGCCTTTTCTCTGGAAATACCTACAAATACTACATACATGCACACACACATGCATTCATGCATGCATACATACATTCATACATACATGCATGCATACACACATACATGCTGTGGTAGGCTAAGCAGTGTCCTCCCAAAGATTTGCACGTCCTAATCCTCAGAGCCTGTGAATATGTTACTTTACATAGCAAAAGGGACTTTGCAGATGTGATTAAGTCAATAACCTTGAGATGGGGAGATGATCTTGGACTATCCAGGTGGGGCCAGTATAATCACAAAGGTCCTGATAAGAGCCAGGCAGGAGGGTCAGAGTGAGAGAGAGATGGAGATCAAGGGTTAGAGAAGGCAGAGGCAGAAGTGGCAGTAATGTGGCTCATGAACCAAGGAATGCAAGTGTCCTCTAAGAGCTGGAAAAGGCAAGGAAAACTATTCTCCCCAAGAACCAGAAGAAAAGCAGCCCTACCAACACCTTGATTTTAGGAATTCCAATCTCCAGAACTAGAAGAGACAAAGTTTGTGTTGCTTTAAGACACTAAATCTAAGGTAATTTGTTATAGCAGCAACAAGAAGCTGATACGCGTACATACTCTCTACACACACAACACACACACACCCTTACGTAGCACCTGCACACCCACAGACATACCCCAGGTGTGCGCTCCTCCTCTAGGGCTTGGTGGCTGTGGCCTCTCAGTGCTTTGTCCTTCCTCTTGGGCCTGGGTCCCTGGTAGGGCTTGTCTCTAGTCACGGCTACAACTCAGCCAGAGAGGCCCTAACTTGGTTCCTCAGCCACTTTGTTCATTTGCGGCTCACACCCCAACATACGTGACAGACACTCTGAATGTTCTGAACTTCATCAGGTGAGATAGAGGGTGGAAAATAGGCTGTGGCCCTGCTGGGAAGCTGGATGCCCTCCTGTCTAGTTCTCACCTCTGTTGTGTCTGTCTAAGCATGGAGTTCGATATTTATCTATAGTCAGGATTGCTCAGGATGGTCTGGACTGTGTCTGCTGTCCTGGTGTAAATATTATAAGCTCCTTCTTTCAGTCTGAAACATGACCTGGTTTGGATGACAAATTATGTGGTTTCCCCATCTTGGCTCACCTCTCAATGGTCTGCATTTGACATAGTCCCTGAACATTATAAATTCCAAACTGGCTTCCTCCTGCCACCTGGCCCATGCCTGATACCACCTCCCTGAACCACAAGATTGCCCACAGGGCTGTCAAGTCAAACTCCCTAATTTTGTAGAGAAGGATGCTGAGTTCTAAAGAGGTTAAGGTCACCCAGATGTCAGTGACAAAGCAGGCCTTGAATCCAGTGCTGAATTAAGAATCCTGACTTAATCCAGTGCTGTTTCCACAAGAAGAGTCTGCCACATTGATTCACACGGCCTAGTGCACGCTGGTAGGAGTGTTAGCTCAACAGATCCAACCACGGAGGACGACGCGTATCATTGAAATATTGGTGTGCCCCACCAGGCCTAACACCCGCATGCCTGGCATTCTATAGTCTCATGTCTGAGGGTGCTGTTTTCCTGCTCAACAGTCTTTGCTATTGTTATGAGCTGAATGTTTGTTTACCCCCAAAACTCATATGTTGAAGCTCTAACCCTCAGTGTGGCTGTATTCGGAGATGGGGCCTCCAAGGAGGTAGTTAAGGTTACGTGAGGTCATAGGGTAGGGCCCTGACTGATAGGATTAATGTCCTTTAAGAAAAGACAACACAGAGCTCTCTTGCTCATTCTCTGCCTGTGCATATGCATCAGCGAAAGGCCATGCACAGACACAGTGGGAAGGCAGTTTTCTGCAAGCCAGGAAGAGAGCCCTCACCAGAATCAACTGACTGGCATTTTGAATTTGGACTTCCAGCCTTCAGAACCCAGAAAACAAATGTCTGTTGTTTCAGCCACTCAGTCTGGGGGATAGTGTTCTAGTGGTTTGAGCTGACTCGTACAGCTGCGTCCCACTGAGTCCACACCCTTATGGCATTTAAGCCCCTCAACATGTGCCCTCTTCCTTTCCTGAGGTCTCTCAGCATAAACCACTGGCCACTCACACTATAGGGCAGCGATTTCTCTAACCTGTGCATACGGCTGCATGATTCTTGCTGACATTTGGTGGCCCTTCATCCCAAGCCACCCCTCCCAGCTCCACAAGTTAAACTCCTGCCCCAGGCTCAGGCCCAGTTGGAAGGCTGCTTTGTCCACAGACCTTCCCCGACCCTCAGCCAGACTGGTCCTTCTGCCTCTGATGCTAGAGAAAGGTGGAGTTTAACCAAGGCCATGTGTATTGGATTTACAGTGTCCCTCCAAAATTCATGTCCACCTAGAACCTCAAAATGCTAATTTATTTGGAAATAGAATCTTTGCAGATGTAATTAAGTTAAAGATCTTGAGATGAGGTCATCCTGGATTTATTGTACATCCTAAATCCAGTGACTGGTGTCCTTATAAGAAGAGAGGGCACAGAGACAGAGGAAGAGGGTCTTATGAAGATGGAGTCAGAGACTGCAGTGCTGCATCCACAAGCCAAGGACACCAGGAGCTTCCAGAGGCTTTAAGAGGCAAGGAAGGCTCCTAGGATCCTCTCCTAGAGCCTTTGGATGGAGCATGGCCCTGCCAACACTTTGATTTTGGACTTTTGGCATCTACAACTATGACAGCATAAATTTCTGTTGTTTTCAGCCACCGAGTTTGTGGTAATTTGTTGTGGCAGACCTGGGACACTAAGACCCATGTGTTACGGTATCTGATTTCACACCTGTCCTTCAGGACAGGTACCTCATCCTAGGTCCTGACACCCAGGGAGCTTGCAAACCATCACTCTGTACTGAGTCAAAGTGGATGCTCCCAGGCTGCTCTCTGTCACCACCCACCTACACAGGGGCCTGGTGGTGGTGTCTGTGCTCCACAGCATGGAGCGTGTGCCTGCCTGGCTCTGGGGATGTGTGAGCTGCTGGCAGGGCTGGATGTTAAAATTCCCAACCAGCACCCCAGTTTCGCCTTCTGCTTGCTATGACTTGTCTCTTAGAAATGCTCTTGGGATTCTCATAAAATGGTTCTTCTAGGAGAATTTAGTATTTTCCTCCAGAAACTGTTCCTTAGCTCTTCTATGACCCAGCTCCCCAGGGGATGGGTGGCTCTGAGCACAGTTTGGAGACTGTCATACAGATGTGTCTCCTAAGAGCCCCCAAGCTCATATCTGCCTGCTTTTGAGAGCAGGTGTTCTAAATCTCACTGGAGGAGCAGGGGAGGCACCTCAGGTGACTGCAGAGCCTGGGGGCAGCACAGAGCTGGAAGGAGCAGGTTCATTTGTGAACAGTGTTTCCCAAGAGTTCCAAAGGCTGAGGTGCAGTTTGGGCACATGTGTGTGAGAACCAGTGGATTCAGGTTGTCACTGTTGATGTGAATCTGTGTGTACCCAAGAGCAGGGAGGACCAGGAACCTGTCATGACAAGTGAATTCTGAGCATTATAGAAAATGCTCACAATTCATTTAAAAGGAGATTTTAGATGAGCACTAAGTTGAAGGAAAACTACTCTGTTTGTAAGTAAACCACGTGGCAGTTTCCAAAGGCTTACTGTTATCCTCTCATAATTAATGGGTGTCTACGTCTCAATGTCTGGGAATGACTGTACCTGGATATTGCATCCTTGGTGTGTTGGGTTTTCATCATTGTTACATGTTATTTATATGTCATGAATGTAGGATAACAAGTGTATTAGTCAGGACATACTATTAACAAATAACAATACTTGTCCTGCATTGAGTGCTTGCTTTCTGAGAGACAATGCACAGTATCTCACAGATATTATTTATTTTACTCTCCAAAACAAGTCTCTGAGGAATGTTTGCCCATTTTACAGATGAAGAAACTAGAGGTCAGAAAGGTGGTGCTATGGTCTGCATGTCTGTGTCCTTCCCCAGTTCACATGTTGAAATCCTCACTCCC
Source organism: Lepilemur ruficaudatus (assembly GCA_963574885.1). NCBI lineage: Eukaryota > Metazoa > Chordata > Mammalia > Primates > Lepilemuridae > Lepilemur > Lepilemur ruficaudatus. Next base: position 38,348 of record CAUYRT010033206.1, read on the forward strand.
AAGGTGATGAAAATAGGAGGTGGTATTATGGGGAGATGATTGGCTTATGAGAGCAGAGCCCCATGAATGAGATTAGCACCCTCATAAGACAGGCCCAAGGGAGCTCGTTTGCCCTTCCACCACGTGAGGACACAGTGAGCCTGAGAGCCGGCCCTCGCCAGGCACAGAATCTGCCTTGCCCTTGGACTTCCCAGTCTCCAGAACTGTGAGCAATACATTTCTGTTGTTTATCAGTTACCTAGTCTAAGGTACTGTGTCATAGTAGCCTGGACAGACTAAGACCTGGGGAGCCCTGGTGTGGTCCCATGACCCTTTCCAGCCCATCCCTCCAAGAGAGGGGTCATTACTAACCAGCTGAAGTTGGTGCTGACATGGAGGATGGAGCCTGTTGCCCTCCCAGTGATATGATGCTCCCCACTTAGGCGATAGGATGCTGGCCCATCAGCTACTTAAACTGGAAGACTGAGCTGCCACAGGAGGAAGAGATAGGGCAGAATGTATTCCTGAAGTGTGCCCAGCAGTCAGGTGGACCAAGTCAGAGGGCTTGGCACCTGGACCCAACATGCTCCTTCCTGTTGGAGCACCCACTTGGGGTGTCAGAGTCTGGTCACTGTTGCCTGCCCCACAATGTGGCTACACAATGGGCTACAGTAACGAGTGCAGCTGCCCCAACTGTGGGGCCTCCAAGGCCACATGCACAACCTGGTTTCACTTTTCCACCCTCAGGTCCACCTGGCTAGTGCCATGTGTTGTCCTACCATGGAGGAAAGCCACTGAGTCTCACAGTGAGATTAGGCAGAGTTTGGTTCTTGAATCTGCTACGCACTAGTGCCGTGGCCCTAGACATCTCATCTAATTTCTCTGAGTCATGGTATCTTCATTTTAAAATGGGGCTGTTGGGACGATTAGACCTGACAATATTCATAAAGTTCCTAACATACATCTTGGCAGAAAACAGGGACTCAGTAAATGATGGGTTAAGGTTTCAGCTGTGATTGTTTAGAGGTATTTTACTCTTTGCCCATATTTTATTTTTCAAAGTAAACAGCAAATTCCTTAAAAGTAGGACATCCCTCAGAGCACCTCCCAGAGATTGCTTCACACATAGTAGGATCTAATAAATATATTCCCCGAGTCATGGTTGATGTCACTTATTTTTAAGTTTGGTCTCATTTGACTTGGATTCTGTTCTCTTTTGTCTTCTGTCTTGAATCCAGGCCTGCATCTCAGAAAATGGTGTAAAAAACAACAAATGAACACAGAGCTAGGACTTCAACATCTTTCATAGCCTATGTGTGAAACTAATTATCTAGAGTTGTATAAAAACTCACTTGGGAGCCTCCTTAGTCAGAGCTGAACCTGGGAAGAACTCGGGGTAGAGGGGGCTCAACAGCACAACAGCTTCACATTCTGCACGGAGACTGGCATCCCTGGGCACAGTGACACCCTGTGACATCTATGGGGAGACAGGCCAGGGGCAACTTGCCCTTCCTTTAATGGGGGCTTCCTAAAACATGCAGCCAAACGTCACACTGGGGCACAACAAAGAAAGTCAAGAACCTTTATTTTCTTCCAAAAGGAGGAGATGGGATTCTGACAGCCTTCTCCCTTCTGGAAATTTTGGTGTCATATCCAAGAGGATGTGTCTACAGCTCTGTCTTAGAAACCTCAAATAGATGAACATATTTGTTTGGGAATTTGCAGTGAATTTTAATGGACACAGTCATGCTGGGAAAAAACAGAAAAGGTGGTGCTAACACCCATGGGAATCTAATACCGATTATTTGTGAAGGCTTAAGGGAATTGGCCCACAGAAAAATCAGCATATGGATCTGAAATGAAGTTAGAAAGAACTGGAAGAGGAACTATGAGAAATATCAATTAAAGTTGCAAGTTTGAAATCAGTCACGGGGAGGTCAGAAATGTTTTCCTCAAGGTCATGGTTCCATCAGCAGTGACTTTAATTAAGGATAATGGGGTTGGAGAACCTCTACTCTCAACCCTACGTCATCATTCCAGGTGGGGAGACAGCTTCTTTAAGGCCACGGACAGAAAGCTGACGTGATTATGGTCTGGCTTTCATTTTTCTCAAGTGCCAATCAAGTGCAAACACTGGAAGTTGGGAAGGAAGATATGCTATTGCTCAAGGCATTTGCTCATGCAGTTTTAATACAATTCAGTGATTATTGATCACTTAATGAAGCTGTTCATGGATTTCCAGTTTTCCTCCAGAGTTCTGCATTAATTTTAGAAAAATAATATTCATCAAAGTGCTTTTCATTTTTGCTTTGCTGAAAGGTGAATATATGAAGATTTTGCAGAGCTTGGGCCCAATTCCAGTAGGTGTCCATGAAACAGAAAGCTTCTTTTTAATTTTTTTTTTTATCTTTTTGATGCAATATAGACTGCTTGCCTTAATTTGCTTTGGGAGTGGTTATTAGTATAACTCAACAATATACTGATTATAATGTCAAGCCTTTCTTATTTTTACCTCTACATTTGCTCAGCATACTTCCTATAATGTGACCAACGCAACTGTGATAGATTTTAGAAATGGTCACTTTCTTCCTCCACTGCTCCCTATATTCCTGACCTATGCAATGTGACTTTACAGATTTGTTCAATAAGAGGTAGTTATGCTTCCCTGCCCCTTGAGTCTGGGTTGACATTGAGATTTGCTTTGGTGAGTAAAATGTGGCAGAAATGAAGGAGTGCTAGTTCTCTTCCTTTCTCTTGAATCTGGCCAGGTGCCCTGTGAATGAGCCCCTGCTAGCCTGCTGGAGGATGAGAGACCATGTGGAGCAGAGACAAGCCACCCCAGCCAGTCCCAGCTAACTTAGATGTATGTGTGAGCCCTGCTAAGACAAGACGAATCAACCAGAGAGTCCAACTCAAATTGCTGACCATTGAACCACTAACTTCTGGGATGGGTTGTTACACAGCAAAAGTGACTAAAACAGTACCTAAGAGTGCCTTTTCTGTTAATTTATCAAGAGCCCCTTTATGAAAAAAATGACCCTTGTTGTAGAGTTATTATCAAAAAGAGCGAAGCTTCTTCACCACTCTCAAGACAATCATGAGGGTACCCAAACTTAGCTTGCTACTTATTCAGCCAATCCCAGCCTCTTCCTCCCTGGTCTCCCACCTCTCACTTCTCAGTCTTCTGTGCACCTAGGGATGTCCATGGGACATAAATTTAAGTTGATCAAGGAGTATCTCTCTCTCTCTCTGCACACACACCAAGGAAAGGCCATGTGGGCACACAGCAAGAAGGTGGTCATCTGCAAGTCAGAAAAAGAGCACTTATCAGAACCTGACCAGACTGACACCCTGATCTTGAAATTCCAGTCCCCAGAGCTGTGAGAAAATAGATTTCTGTTGTTGGCAAAGATGAAAAAAAAATCCCTGGGTCTTTGGGTGGCATTTTTGGACAGCTGAATCAATATCAATCACTCCTACTGCCAACTGCATATTATGTGAGGAACATGTACTCCTCCCTGTGCTTTAGTCCACTGTTCATCAGTGTCTCTGTTACTCGTACCCTACGGCCTTCCTCCATGATGCAGGTAGATACAACTCTTCTGTGGGTGAGAACTTGAGGTGTCTTGGGTCCCTTTGGGCACATGTGCGTTAGTCTGTGGTCTGAGTGGAAGACCAATGGCTCTAAACTTTTGATAGCACTTGTGAATTCAAAGGTCACTGGCCACCCAGGTGCCTGAGTGATGGGGTGGGGGAGGGGCTGGAGGGCCAAGCAGGGTGGGCAAGGACCATCCTGAGCTTCCAGTGAGCCTGAAATGGAGAAAAGTCTGGTCTCAACTGTGACCAGTCTAGTCTTTCTCTATCTGATGGCTCAGACTCACGTGGTTTAAGGAACTGGTCATTCCAAGGCTAAACATGTCACCCCACATCTAAAGACTGCATTGCATTTGAAACCAGCATTTTTCTTTGTGCATCCTGGTGCACAGGATTGCAACTCATTGAACTGTGACTAGGAGATATATCTTGTTCAGCTTTGGCTGCATCATGGAGAAGATCTAAGTTCCTTAGATGTTTTTATCAAAGGAAGATGAAAGGAAATGGGGGAGCAGGAAGGAAGGAGGGGTGTCTGCCTGCTATTTAATGCCACACAAAACTGAACAACAACAGTACCTAGCATTTATTGTCACCCTCTTTTTGCCAGGCAGCATCACTGAATACTTTTCACATACCATCTTATTTAGTTCTCAGCATAACCCTGGGCTCCAGGCACCATTAACATCCCCATTTCAAAGATGAAGAACTTAAGGTCTAGAGAGATTAAGTCCCTTGCCTGAGGTTGTGCAGACCTCAGGTGCCAGAGTCAGGCTGAAATGTCTAGTGCCTTCACCCTCTGTGGATTTGTATGACAAAACCAAATGATTTAGAACAAATGTGGATTTCTGCTAACAGTAGGGGACCTACATACAGCTAAAGGACTGTGGCTATGATCTCTTCAAAATGCAAGAGTAGTATTTTGCTGGATAACTTTCTCATTTGCCCCCTCCTCCCTCTTTTGCAAGCGTTTGGAGAAAACTTTGTAAACAGGACTGAAATGGTAAAGCTAATCAAATCGAAATCACACGCCCTTCCTCCCAGAGGATCATCCTGGTGTTTGCTAATGTGAATCCTTCCTGTTCAAAGTTTAATACCTCATCCAAGGGCTCCACAATTACATTTCCATTACTTCCCACTGTTGATCACAGTTGGATTGCAAAAGCCAATTTACGTTGTGATTTCTCCTCTGCTAGATCTTTACCGTCTATTTTTAAATTTGTCTCACAATCCAAATGGGCGCCTCATCACAGAGTGTTGGCTCCACCATCCTGCTGGAACGTCGGCCCTGAGAGGGACCTTGTCCTCCAGCCACACCGTGTCCTCTGGACCAGGCATGAGGTCACCGGAGGACCTGCGTCGTTGAATACACCTCTAGTTCCATCTCTCTCCTCTAGGGCAGTTTCTGATTAACCTTCCATTTGGGGGCATTTAAAAAACAGATTTCCTTGTGTATTCTAAAATGAAGAAAAATGATAGTGTTACCTCTGATCTGTGGTTTGTGAACCTAGATACACCCTGAGGAAAGACAATGAATTGTCCCAGCACGACTGTGTCCATTAAAATTCGCTCCATCATAGCTCTGTGGTCCTCTCAGGGGTGACCTCTGCATTGAGCTGGAGGCCGGTTTATTAGGGTTCTGGGAGAACAAGCACATTGTCCTTTGACAAGAAGAAAGGAACGTTTCAAGAACACTAACTTTGGAGACGGGTGGGCAGTCTGGGCAAACAATATTTTTATTGGCACAGTCTTAGTTCTAATAAAAGAAGGAACCAGGGTACACAAAAGAAATTATAATTCTAGAGCGGATTTGACCAGAGAGGGCTAATATTTGATGAGCTTTTTTTTTGACGGGAGATTTTATTACCCACCTGCCTTCCTTTCTTCTGGTTCTCTAAGGCGGCAGGCAAATAAAATAGGCCTATCAGCATCGCTTTCTAATCTTCTGGTGAATATTAAAGTTTTTTTTTTTTTTTTTTTTTAGTTTGCTTAAAAATGTTCTTTTTTATTGATGCATAATAGATGTACATAGTTTCAGGGGACATGTGATAATTTAATCATCCGTATAATTTGTGAAGATCAAATCAATGTATTTGGGATATCCATCACCTTAAATATTTGTCTTTTCCTTATGTTAGAACCATTCTAATTCTTCTCTTCTAGCTATAAAAGTTTTCTTATTTCTTTCCACCTTATTTTCTCAAATGGATTGAGCAGGGGCGTTTTATGAATATTAGAGAGATGTGACTTTATCCATCAGTGGTTGAATAGTCTTGTGGTGTGGTTAATTGCCGATGAATACACGGTCTCCCAGGCCAAGAGGTTTATCAAGATGAAATACGAGAGAGCAAGTGAAGAAATATTTCAGTTCATGGACCACAAATGCTCGTGCCTCAACTGCCAACCTCCTCTTTGCTGCTCTGTGGTCAGCTGGTCGTCCTTGGCATAGAGCCCGGGTCTCCAGCAAGCCCTGCCCATCTCTAGTTCTGTGGTCTCAGCTCAGAAGCTGGCTGGGCCACCAGCTGCCAAAATCAGTCACCAACTTAATGACTTTTGTTTTCTTTGAGCTCGATTCTCCTGTTTCTCATCCCTACTGTGAAAAGCACAACACCTCTCTTTGCCCATGTCTTTGAAGGTCAGAATGTTAACAATTTGCAAGCAGCAAAGCAAATCTTTCTGCAATATTGTGCGAAGAGCACAGGGCACCCCGTGGGGGACCTTGACTCTGTTTGTCCCTTTTAGGGTCACGACGAGCCCTATGGAACCTGGAAAAGGTCATTCTTTCCACTTATCAGGAGAGGATGGCCTAATCCTGATGAAGCTGGAAGGGATTTAGGGTTAGGAACTGCTCATGGTTTAAGTGTTATTTCTAGAATGTTCCTTATCCATTAAGGAGCAGCTTCTTTTTGAGCGGCTGATGTCTCATGGCTTGTTGAACAAAGCAGCTTATTTCATTTACTCATCAAGGGATGGCGCAGGCTGTGAATCGGTTTAATGCAACCAGAGGGGCCCCTCTATGAAGAGTATGAAGATGACCAGATGACCAGATCTGGGACAGCAGAGTCACCTGCCTCCCCCTGCATCCTCAGCCTTGTGCTACACAGGCAGACACCACAGAATAATTCAAAGCCATCACTTCCTGGGCACATCTGTTCTGGAGTGAAACGTGTGGTTAATGAGCAAGATCTCTCAAGCCTCCGATGCTCACTAAGTGCTAGGCTGTCTACTAAACGTGTGATTGGCACAATCTCGTCTGGTCTCTGCAAGAACCATGCAAGAGAGTTAGCTGCAGGTGCCAAGGCAACCTGAGCAAATTGTCCAGGGTGCACAAGTGGGAAGTTCAGGAGCTGCGGTTAAAATCAGGCTAGTCTGATTTCAGAGCTCAACGTCTTAAACACATTGCCACACAGCTTGGGCAAGGCCTGGTGCCCAACTCTCCATTTGAAGTGGAAGTTTGCTTGATCTAAGTCAATACCATTATGGTAATACCAAACTCCTTTACCATAAATGGGAGGCAGGAAATCACACATGCATGAAGAAAGTAAAGCATAATCCATCCCTTTAAAAAAAAATACTATATAGTTTAGTGTATTGGTTTTCTAACTTTTAAAATAATACTTCATAGGAAGAAATAGATTTTTCACTGTGACTCAGTGGACACATTCACACATATGTGTGTGTGTGCGGGTGTGTGTGCATGGACCCAAATTGAAAGTTTCATGGAACAGTTCTTTCTTCTTTGTCGTGTACTCTGCACTGAAAGATTTTCTGCTCTACTTTTCTCTATTTCAATTTTAAAGTGCTAGCTAAATTTATTTCGTTAAATTCATTTCACATCACAATCTGTTGGCTGTGACCCTTAATCATAGACACTGGTTAATGGGGACCATGTCTCTGGGCCAGACTGTCTGAATTGGGAGCTCAGATCTACTTAGCTCTTTGACTTTGGGACAGTGCTTTAACCCCTGTGCCTCAGTTTTCTCATCTATAAGATGGGCATAATAAAATTAATACCAACTCAAAGAGTCCTCATATCAACTAGGTAAAACAATGTCGATGAAGTGCTTGAACCAAAGACTGGCAAAAGTACAGACCTCATTAATGTTAGTTATTATTTCCTTATCATTACAAATGACTTTTCAACAATATATTTATTTTTTTAGGTGGGGCACCCACATCTGCTGTATCATAACCTTCTAGAAAAATAAGGCCATGTGCATCTGTGGGAAGGAAGCCATGCTGCCTGTGGAGGACTGAGAGGTCTGGGTAACCACCATGGAAAGCCCTACTTTTCTGGCACTTAGGGGCAGAGATGGCTGATGTGAGGCAGGCAACAGAAAAACTAAAATTCCAAGTTTAAAATATGTTCAAAACACAGACCTGAGCCCATCGAGGGGAGGTTAAATTATGCTTAGTCTAAACTCTGTGCAAAGGAGTTGGGGAAGCATGTAACACATTTTAGAAAAATTTCCATCCAGATAATAAATGAAACCAAAGTGTGGGCACGGTTAGGGGTGAACTTCTGTTTTCCGAAACACTGATTTGTGCGGCGGTGTCTTCCTCACGACGCCTATGGGAAATGAAAAGTCACTTCATGGAGACTTTCCTGATTATTTACAAGCTTTACAGCAGGAGATGCTGGGGTGAGGAAAATTAGGACAAGGAGAGGCTAAATCAACCCTCAAGGCAGGTTTTCCCTTTTCATAAGAACAAGGGAGTTTCCTTGGGTAAAGCCTGAAGAAGGTGAGAACCCCACATGAAATAACCACAGTGTTCTGAGGCTTAAAAAAGAAAAGAAAGAAATACTTTCTTTAGAGCCTAAATCATTTCTTTGAGGTGGGTATTATTTTATTATGCCCATTTTATAGATGAGGAAACTGAGGCATGAGGGGTTAAGGAATTTTCCTTAGGCATGATCTTAAGCATTTATCCTCCGGAATTTCTCCTGATTTTGATGTAATATGATATAGCCTGTGCCTGGCACTTAAGATGCAGAAAAACATTAATGATAGGTTCTAGGGGGAAGAACCCCATAGAATGATCTGGAATCTGTGGGGACAGAACGGTGCTATGATTGGCCACTGTGATTTGGAGGCAGCTTGCTCTTGGAGAGTGGGATTTATTTTTACCTTAACGCAGGGCCGCATCTAGCCCTTCCTTCGTGCCCTTTTTTATGGCACTGCCTGGAGGGGAAAGGCTAGGATGCTGCCAAGACGGATGAGCAGACCTGATGTCATTTGTTCTCGGCTGGCTCAATGGCCTTCGCTCTGCCTTTTCTTAGGAGCTCAGTGTGTTGGAAACAAAGCAAAATTAGAGTGATATTAAAATAGATGACTCCATGAAAATGGATTCACCCTGTGAACCCAAATCACAATTGGTTTCGGTTTGAAAGAGGCAAAGTGGCCGGCTATTTTGGAAGCCTAAGGTGGCAGGTTCTAGGCCAATAACCTGACCTTAAAGGCCCCAGACAGGTCCAGGCTTGGTTGCATTTGCAAGTATTCGGGTCTGGTTTACTCTCCAGCCTCAGCTTTGTCCGACACAGAGTAAAGCACTTGGAGGAGACTTGTGAGGCCCCTCCTGGTCCTCCACTGAGACTCACGGTGGCCGAATGGGAACCTCCCCTCACGGGGCCTCGACCAGGCCTCTTCAGAGGCTGCCTTCCCAGCTGTGGGCTTCGTTACCAGACGCTGCAGTCCCCGTGTCCCTGTGCTACTTGTCTAGACGTTTGCAGCGGCCTGTCTGGGTTTCCCTCTGTGCTTTTCTGTAGTTTCTACGCACAAGGATTTGATGTGAGTTAAATACAATGAAACAAAGACAATTCCGGTATAACCATGATAGTCCGTAAAACCCGCCGTCTGGAGTGAATGGGATGACAGAATATTAAATTTTAGAGGCGGCTATAATTCACATGGTTGCATTTCCATGCCAGAATCATAACAACGAAAACAAGATGGTGACACTCTTGACTCACTACCAGCAGATATTTTCCCCCTTGTTTTTTTTTTTTTTTCCTACCAGTCCACCACCCAGAACGGAGGTAAGTGCCAGACACCCCCTGCTCCTGTGTCCCTCACAACTGGGGGTCGGCCGTGGTTTCCAATCTGGAGGGGACGTCAGCAGATGAAGTGGGTGGAGGGGGAGTGAGAGAAGAGCCTCTTCCTGCTCCACCCGCCTTTGGGCCTGGTTGAGGCAAGACACGAGGTGTGGAGCCTTCCTGCCTCCACCGGGGGAAGATTGAGAGAAGAAACAAAGGGAGGTGGGTCCACCACGGCCCTGAGAATCTAGGGCTGCTGACCTGGACACGTCACCTTTGCACTTCCTGTAGGTGACATTTATCAACCCTTCCCCCCCCCCCCCCGCATTCAAGTCATTTTAGCCAGACGTTCTCCCACTTGCAGTTTAGAGCTTCCTGATTAATAACCTGTAGTAAACTTAGGAAGTAGCTACTCTGTACCGGGCATGGTGCTCAGGGCTCCCTGTCATATCAGTCTGATTATAACACAATCCCAGAAAGTACACTGATTACTAGTCCTGTTTCACAGATAAAGACATTGCAGCCGAGAGCTGGGAAGTATTAGTAACGGGCTTTCGAACGCGTGGCTGGCGAGGGGCCGAGGTGGGATTTGAGTCTGTGCTTTCCAACCCCTCGCTCTGTGCCTGCGGCACGGGTGGGCTCTGAAGGGGCCCAGAAAAGGCTCTGTCTCTGCCTTGACTCCTCCTCCCCAGTGGCCGCACACCCTGTGGGTTCACCCCTAGTAGCTCCTCTGGACCCTTTCAGGGGGGCTGTGCATCTCTGTGTGGTTAAACCACGCTGCTGCCCCGGGAGGAATAAAACACACGTCCACACAAAAAGCTGCATGCGAATGTCCACGGCGGCACTACTCACAACAGCCAGAAGGTGGAAACAACCCAACTGTACATGACTGATGAGTGGATAAGCAAAATGTGCTCTCTCCATATGGAATGTTTTTCAGCCATAAAAGGAATGGAGCATGAAGGCACCCTGCAACACAGATGAACCTTGAAAACATGCCAGTGAGAGAAGCCAGACTCGAAAGGCCATATACTGTATGCTCCATCCCCAGTAGCGGCATCGATTGAGACCGAGAGGAGATTAGTGGTTGCTTAGGGCAGGGGTGGGCAGGTGATCGCTGAGGAGTACAGGGTTCCTTTCAGAGGTGATAAAAATGTTCTGAAATTGACGTCGGTGATGGTTGCACCTATCTGTGAATATACCAAAACCACTGAACTGTACACTTCAAATGGGTGAATTGTATGGTATGTGAATTATATCTCAATAAGGATGTTTCAAAAAATCACAGCGCCGTCTAGGAGGGCAGCCCTTAGCCAGTCCCTCAGCACAGGTGAACCTGGGCTCCTGCAGCTGTGAGCGGGGAGGACGTTGGGAGAAGCCGGGAACATGAGATGCTGGAGGGATGGGAGAGGATGAGTCCTTTCCTTCTTTCACTCCCTTGAGAAGGGTGAGTCCCCTCTATGCAGTAATTATGCGCCAGTATAGGCAAGAGCAAGTTCTGCTCCAGGGGGAAGAAATACTCCTCAGCTAACTGCAGTTTGGGTCACAAACTTCGGAGAAATCAAGTATTTCCATTGTTTAGAAAAGAACAGGCACCCAGGAAATACCTACTCAAATCTTTGTTCCAAGTTCTTTCAAAAAGTTTGATTTTTCTGAAACATCTACTAAACGTCCTATATGACACTTGGAAGCATCACTGATTATCCTTGACTTATATTTCTAAAAGTACGGTTTGGTTTGAGCATCTTCTCAGAAGTCCTAATTTCAAGCGTGCACTTTTATAATAGATTTGCCTCCCTTGCTATTTTTCCTGTGGAATCTATTTTAAAGTTACCAACTTATAAAATTTTCTCCCAGAATTCCTATGAAAATGTGGTTTTCAGTAAGAGAGGTGCCCAAATACCTCTATCTGTTAAATCTCGGGCTCCTCACCCCTGTGATTGCACCAAGAACTGCAGACAAATTTGTCCCAGGCATTCGTAAGAAGCGACTCATTCCACAGCTATAATTCTCAGCTAAAGTCCTAGAAGAAGCTGGAATTGGAGGACTTACTAAGAGCAAAAGGAAGACTTTGCTGGATCAAACTGTGCCTTATTTCATTGGAATAGAGACTACTTCTTCAGAGGTAGCTGGGCAGTGGTTGAGCTGGTTGTTGGAACTTTACCCCCAAAACTGAAACAAAACCTCTGAAAATATGTTTATCTGATAGTGAACATAATTTTGGTTATAGTTACAACTAAACTCCTGTTCTTAGGAAATAAACATGAATTAATGTTGATTATTTTTCTTCTGGGTGATTTTTGTTGCAAAAATGCATGTTAGTACAATAAAATCACCTTCATTTTACACACTGAGCTTATCAGCAAGGTCATATAGGATCAATTCTGCAAAAATAGGCAGGGACTTCATTTCCTCAAGGGCCTCTGAAAACCTTGATATTCACATCACTCTACCCAAAGACACATCCTGATCCCAATCGGTTTGTCCTCTTGGCTGTGAATGGGTTCATCGTGGCTAAATCATTATTATCGACGATGTCCCCCGTGCCAGGATGGGAGAGAGCCCCAATGCAGGACCACGACTTTACGAAATCCTGCCTCTGTCTCCGGATTTCACGTTTTGCTTTCCAAGCCACTTGCACTGGATTATCAGGCAGGATCTTGACTCAGAGACTGAACTACAGGGAATCTGTGGGGGCTGAGGAGGGCGGGGAAGAGAGATGTTGGTGATAATGGGGAACTCTGTTTCCAGGAAAACTCATTGTTAAAAGTGGCCAGTTCACAGGGAGTATTGTTTTCGACAACTTTTACTTTTTTACTTCGCTTTCTAACTTCCCAGAATCAGATGGTTTTCCTGGATATCATCCTGATATCTGAACCCAGCCCTTTGGGCCCAATCTCCTGGGTATGTGGGATCAAAGTACACTTCCGTTTTGCCTAAGTGACCTTGCAAATAGCCCCAATTTTCGGCTTCATTTTTTGCTTATGGTTTGATACCAAATGAACATTTCGGAGCATCCACTGCCTGCAAATCGCTAAGGCGCCAGCAGGGATTCAGCAGAGGCCCGTCCACAGCTTTCTCTCCTGGACGTTGTCTGGAGACCTCCACCCCGCTCAGACGCAAGCCCGGCTGTCTTGACTTCCTTGTGACCGCAGCTCTTGTCACGTAACTCACTTGCCCCTTACCACTGCAGTTGCATGTGCCAGCCTCCCTCCACCCAACTGTCGCCGGCAGCCTGAGGACACAGGCTCACCATGCCCCTGGGGCTCTAATTCTTGCCCTTTTCTCACCCCTGATGTGGAGGTTCAGGGATCCTTTAATTGACAGGGAGAGGGGTGGTGAGGGCGAAAGAGATAACAACATATCACAAATGACATTTATTTCTAAGAGCCCCTTCCCATGAATTATCTCAAAATTATTCTCCCCAGACACCATTGGTGGCTAGCATGGACGATCTTGTCCCCAAAATGTGTTACAGGAGTGAGGGTGACTATGCTCAGACCAGGTGTGATTTGCCCAAAATTATACAGCCGGTGAGTCGTGTAGCTGGCGTTGATGCCAAATTCTTTGTTCTTTGCACAGAAACAGGGCGCGTTTGGGGCTCTGACATCACCACCTTTCAGGACCTGTCGCTGTGTATGGTGGAGAAGGTAAACCGTGGCAGTGACGAAGGAGCCAGGCAGCCTCCCATCATTTACTCAACCCTGTGATTCTTTCTCAGTGTTCTCCCTGGGCAGGAAGCACTTTTTGCAGAGGGAAATGTCTCCAAATTTCCCAGTGTCCTGGTCTGGAAGACAGTGATAGATTGAATAACGTCCTCTGAAAGATGTCCACTTCCCAATCGCTGGCCCCCATGAATATGTTGCCAAGGACTTGCAGAGGGGGAGGCAGGAGGGTCAGGAGAAGACAAAGGTGATGTCAGGACAGAAGCAGAGAGAGAGATGGGAAGATGCCACCCTGCCGGCTGTGAAGATGAAGGACCAGACCAGAGCCAAGGGACATAGGCCACCTCTAGAAGCTAGGAAAGGCAGGAAAACAGATTCCCCCTTAGAAACTTCACAGGGAGCTGAGACAGGCCAACCCACTCTAGCCTTCTAACCACAGAATTTCTACAAGGGAAGGAATTTATGTTAGTTTTCTAATGCTGCTGTAACAAATTATCACACACTTAGTGGCTTAAAACAATACAAATTTAGATGATTCGTAGCCATCCCCGTGGAAAAGAGCATTTTAATCATCACGTGAGACCGTGGTAAATGAGACCTGCTGGGAAACAAATTGACAGGGAGAAGAGGTGTCTGCAGTAGGTAAGGAATCGGTTCAGCACTGCGGTAATAGACAGCGAGTGTAGACGCCAGAGTCTCCCGCCCAGGCGCCCGTGGCATCTTCGGGCCTGCGCGTGCGCACTCAGAACCTCCACTTCTGCCTTGTTTTACCCACCAGTCTCCGCAGGGCTTTCAGCTTATCCGACCTGGGATGGATTCTGAAAACCTTTTGAAGATGGTAAATTTCAAAAATAGTCGTCACTCTCAGCTCAATGCTGTCAAAGCACGGGGAGCTGGTTAAACTCCGAGCTTTTGACACAATATTGAAAATCATGATTTTCTCTCTAGGCCCAGTTGGAAGAGCAGCAATGTGGTGGGGAGTGAAAAATCCACCCATCACCTTCTCAGAGACTGTTCTACCCTCCTGGACACAGAACAGCGGAGGAGGCCACGGAGCTTAATTTCCCATTTTGGTGTCTGCCTTTGGGAACAGTCCCAGCTGGAAATCTGTGACCTCAAATCCATACTTCCCATAACACAGCGTCTGAGTGACCTTGGAAAGTACTGAGTAGAACAAGACATCATTCCCCCGTAGAAATAAGTCCGTGATGATGCTGGGGCCGGAGTGGGGCAGGAGATGTCTGGGTTATACAGAGTCTACTAGAATCGTAATGGCAGCATTTGTCCTAATTCCTGCCACTCTAATTGGCTTAAGAGTCTCTTCTTAGGACAGAGGTGGGCAGTATTTCATCGTGGGAATTTGCTTTTCAAGGTGATTTTGTAGCAGACTTCACCACTGTGGCTGATGATTCTGCCCTCACGATGGCAGAGAAAGACCCCCACCCCTCCCATGTCGTCCACGGTGGACCACAGACCAGAAGGTTGGGCAATGAGGAAGTGGTATCCTGTTTGTTTCAAATTAAAATGAACAGATGGCATCACCTTCCACGTGAGGAAATAACAATATTTTACCTACGTCTATTTCTTTCATGGCATGATTCCATCTGTGCTGGGCTCACCTTTGACTTTGTCCTCACCATCTAACTCATGACTTCCAGGGGGTCAGGGGCACAGAGGATGGAGGGGAGTCCTCAAGGAGTGGGGGTCATTTCGGGGTAAAACCCTTGCTAATGTTATCAGCCCTTTGCTTCTTTCCAAGTCTCCCTCTTTGAATTTTATTTCTGAGCTCAAAATCTGTGTGAACAAAAATGCTCTGCCCATAATGAAAAAACGGGCAAAGGATTTGAATAGATAATTCTCCAAAGGAGATATAAAATTCCCCATGAGCACCTGAAAAGATGCATCATTAGTCACTAGGGAAATGCAAATCAAAACCACGTTCAAACCCACTAGGACGATGCTAATCGAAAAGACAGATAATAACAAGTGTTGGCAAGGATGTGGGGAAATTGGAACATTCATTCATTATTTGTAGGATTGTAAAACGGTGCAGCTGCTATGGAAAACAGGTTGGCAGTTCATCAAACGTTAAACACAGAGTTACGATATGATCCAGCAGTTCCACACCTAGGTGGACAGCCTGCAAAATTGAAAACCGATGTCCACAGAAACGCTACCACATGAATATTCATAGCAGCATTATTCATGACAGCTAAAAGTGGAAACTACTAAATGCCAGTCAATTGATGAAGAGACAAATATAATGTGGTCAATGGAATATTATTTAGCTATAAAAAGCAATGAACATGGATGAATCTTAAAAACATTACACTACATAAAAGGAGCTAGACACAAGAGGCCGTATATTGTCCAATTCCATTTATATGAAATATTCAGAACTGGAAATCCAGAGAGACAGAAAGCAGATTAGTGATCGGCAGGACAGGGGGATGCGAGTGACTGCTAACAGACACAGAATTTCTGCTGGGGGTGATGGAAACGTTTCGGAATCAGATTGTGGTGAAGGTTGCATAACTTTGTAACATACTAAAAATCACTGAATTGTACTATTTAAAAGTGTGAATGTTATGGTATGTAAAGTTTATTTCAATAAAAAATTATAGGGGAAAAATATCACCCTAGGGAGGTGATACTGGGGTTGCCAGGGGTCCTATTCTTCTGCTTGAACTTTAAAATTATTTTAATAAAGATGATGATGATAAAAGGAAGAAAACATGCTGTGCCAATCCTGGATGCCGCCTCCTTGGCCTTTGGCAGTTGGTGGTGAATATCACCTCCTGAGCACCTGGGGCAAGGGTCCCTTGCTACCCTTTGTGCCCTGAACCTTACCTGTTTATTCTCTGAGACTGTCTCGCTGGCTGAGAGCCCTGCTGGGGGCTGTGGTCACTGCTGTACTCTCTTGTTGTTGGATGAATTGTGTCTCCAAAAAGATGTTCAAGTCCTAACCCCTGGTATCTGTGAATGTGATTTCATTTGGAAATAGACTTTGCAGAACTAATCAAATTAAGATGAGGTCATAACTAAATTAAGGTGGGCCCTAATCCAGTGACCCCTGGTGTCCTTATAGGAAGAGGCAAATCTGGACACAGAGACCTGCGCAGAGGGAAGCCGACGTGAAGACACACAGGGAGAAGGTTGTGTGCTACAGAGGCAGAGATTGTAGAGGTGCGTCCACAAACCAAGAATTGCCATCGGCCACCGGAAGCTGGAAGAGACAGGGACGTCTCCCCCCACCACAGACTTCAGAGGGAACAGAGCCCTGCCAAAACCACGATCATAAACTTCTTGCCTCCAGAACTGCAAGTGGGTTTCTGCTGTTTTGAGCCACCTACTTTGCGATAATTTGTCCCAGCAGCCCTGGGAAACTATTAATAATATGTCCCCTACCTCCCAGTGAGGGATCTGGCACACCGGGGCCAAAATGTGTTTGCTGAGCGAATGAATTTTCTGCTTCTACAAGATCTGAGATGGCTGAGATGGCAAGAAGCCCCATGTTAGTCCCTGCTTTTATAAGTGAGGAATCCAGAGAAAGATGACGTGGTCTGCTCCAAGTGGACAGCAGACTGGGGAACTTAGAAGTCACTGCAGCTCTTTTGACTCTGAGGTAATGAAAGAAGACAGAAAAGAGAAATGAGTTTCACGGAGAGTCTACTATGAATTGGGCACTGTGTACCTGTTCTAATTTAATTCTCTCAACAGCCCTACGTGATGAACCTCTGTATCCACATTTCTGCAAATTAGGCAGTTGACTTGAAAACAGAGATTAGGTCCCAGGTCCAAGGAAGGTCACTTAGCAAATGGCAAAGCCGGAATTCCATCCCAGGTCTTTATGATGCCAAGGCCTTTCTTTCCCTGATCTTGCTAAGGGGATCTATTGGCCAGACAGCTTGCAAACTTCAGGAGGTCCTCTCAGGTTTATTTGGCAAATGCTCAGGGTCTGCTAACCTTGCAAATTCAAATCATGAATGAAAAATTCAGTATCCCCATTTCTTACTCATTGACCATAATACTTTTGATCTAAATTCACAAATATAAAAATTTTCTGTGATCAATAGACTATCGATAATATTTTAATATGTGCAGCATGGTTTTTGTGCTTTTGAAAGAAATAAATTGATAAGATGACTAATACAATCAGTCAATGAAACATGAATAGCTAAATCTTAAACTTGACTAAGGGGTTTCTGAATTTGGTTTTTTCAGGTGAAAAGGCCAACAAACATCTCTGTAAAGACATAGAAGGTATTTAAAGATCATATTGTTTTATTATTTTGGGAGTGGTAAGTGGAAATCACTTTTAATAGGATATATGAGATGTTTTCTTTCTCAGCATAATTTATTTTAAAATATTTTGAAACAATTTAGAAAGATTATTTTCCAATTTCCTCCTCCATTTTCTCAGGAAATTGTTATGAGGCTTGGCTTATTTTGAAGTTGTTAACCTGTCTGTGCATTTGGGGACCGCTTTTAACATCTGATGAACCACACTTACCCCACATGTCTGGAACATTGAGTGTAGTCCAACTGATGTCATCTAATCTTTGGGGAAATTATTTTTATTAGAACAATTACTGATTTGGTTGGGGATGATTTACTCCATTTTCCCACGGCCTTAAGAAATACGGACACAAAACTGCATGCCATAATTAAACCAATGCATTAAAAAGAAATGCAATGGTTTAGTCCTGGAATGAGTTTCTCAAGCCTAAAAGCCATGTGCTTTCTGAAGGTCAAAGATCGTGGGAGACGGCAGTTGCTCTGCATTTAAGAATACAGTCTTGTGCAGCATAACCATGTTTCAGTCACATGAGATTATAATACAGTGTTTTTACTGTACTTTTTCTATGCTTAGATAACAAATACCATTGTTATTATACAATTGCCTACAGTATTCAGTGTAGTAACATGCTGACAGATTTGTAGCCTAGCAGCAATAAGCTACACCATACAGCCTAGGTGTATAGTGGGCTGTACCACCTAGGTCTGTGCAAGTACACTCTATGATGTTTGCACAACGACAAAATCTCTTAACATCAGATGCATTTCTCCAAACATCTCCCTGTCCTTAAGTGATGCATAACTGTGTACCCATCAGATTTGGCATGCTTTTGTTCTGAGAGCCAGAGCCCCGAGAGAGAACTGGTCGTGTCTTGGGGCCTCCTTTCTGGCTGACAAGAAGGTGGGGCAGCTTCAGTTTACCCCAGACCCCGCATGGCCTCCAGGCTAATCAGGAACCACACCTGCCTCCTCAGCGCCTGCACCTCTAGGTAACCGCAGGGTCTGGGAACCTGCCAGATGTCTAGGGTTTGGGTTGGGGTGAGCTTGTCCTGGAGTGACGTGCAGGGAGTGTTGGCAGAGGCCACCTCATGGGATGCTGTGAGCCATTTAGGGACAAATTGTGACTCTCTTTTCTGGAAAAAAATCTTTGCAGAACTCAAGGTAACCACACATTTTGCTATATAATAAGATTAGCATGACTTGCTTGAATTCTTCCAAAAATTGAGTAATAAACAGCAACCTGCTACTGAGATAACCTCCGGATACATTTAACAGAGTGTCTGCTGAGATCTGGGGAGTTCACCCTATTGCAGGGCACGGGAGCAAGATGTTAGAATTGTTAATCATAATGTTGGCACGACCTCGGGTGGGCCTGTGTTTTTGGTCAAAGGCTATCAGGTCAGCTTTACTGTATCATTCTGAGGGTGGAGCTAAAGCAGCACAATCTGCCTTAGATAAAAGCCACAAGCAAGAATAACAACTAAAGGTCAGATAGACTGTTGAAAACGTGAATGGAAAATCTTAGTAAGCATTTCAGCACCTCGTTTTAGAGATACATGGAAATACATGAATCATTCATTGGATGAGATTATGCCAGACCCCGAGTGCACTTTAAGAAGAGATAGCGGCTAATCCATTAATAATGCAATTGACTTTTCCTTGTGTTAAAAATCAGATTTAATAACATCGTCCTGCTTCGTGCCCTAGAGATCTGAGATGTTGGAACAGAAAGGTTAGTTTTCAAGGGCTAAGAGTTTCCAGTCTCCGAAATCTCGTTGACTGATGCTGGAGGTGTGAGCGGCAGAGAGAGAAGCCACTGACTCCTGGGCTAAGAGAGCCAGACGCACGGCAGCGACGGCTCTGCAAGACCTCAAGCCTTTGCACCCTCTCGCAGACGGTCTTGACTTCTCTCTCTCTGTCACTTCTCTGTCAATCTCTCTCTCTTTAAAAGATAATATTATTCTTAAAAAGGAAATTCGCTATCATTTTTTTCTGATGATAAAAATAATGCAAGCTGATTTGGAAAATTCAAGCAATACAGAAAAAAATATAAAAAGTGAAAATCTTGGTATATCTGGGATTTGGGATATTCATTTAACTGTATTTCCTCTTCCTGTGGGGCCCTGGCTCTGCGGCCACCGCCGCCTCTCTTGCAGTTCGGTAGGCTGTGAGGATGGTCGGTGAGCTGCTTCCGGGTCTGACTCACTCAAAGCCTTCCTGTGATACTGTGTAGTCTTCCTCTCTGCCCCTGTCAGACTGGAGTGGAGCAGTCCCCCAGAGTGACCTTGGAGCCCACACATTGGAAATGGCAAACCACAAAGTGGCAGAAGCCTAAATTCACTGTGCAACCAGCCACTCCTGACACTGGACTTTACCGGAGTGAGAAATAAGCTTCCATTGTATTGGATCATTCCATGTCTGGGTTTATTTCTCAGTGCAGCGTAGCCTAACCTACCTGACCAGTGCAGTATCTCACCACCCGCAATACAAATGCAACATTTTGGTGAATGCAGTTGCAGATCTCTTTATGAATAGCACCTATGTGTGTGCACATACACACACATGCACACACACCCCCAAACATTTTTTTCAAATAGGATCTTACTATACTTGATACCTTTTTCACTTAACTGTATCTATAACTAAATCTTTCCATATATTGTGTTCATATCACCTGTATAAAGGGTTTTATGCTATTCCCTTAGATGGTTATATTGTAATTAAATATATTAATCTTTCATTGATGAAAATTTAGTCAGTTTTGATTTTTCATTATTGTAAACAACCTTGGGATTAGTAACATTGCATGTACCTCTTTGTGCCCTTGTTCGGGTATAGCTTTAGGATAAAATGCCGGAAGGAGAATTCTAAGAGCAAGGTTTGATCCGTATTGCTAAGCTGCTCTCCAGAAAGAGTATGACAATCTACTTGTCACCTAATAGTTGATGCAAAGTATCTGCTTTTGCCACCCTCATGCACCTGGTACTGTCAAGCTTTAGGATCTGGGCCCATTTAATAGGCCCATTTGAATAAGAGCTCACAGCAGTGATTTCATTGATATTTTTCTATTACTTTTGATACTGACTTTCTTTTCACGTGTCTATTGACCATTGATCATTGTCTCTCCTCTTTTGTGAGTGATTTTTTCGGTATCTTTTGCCAATTTTTCTATTGGGAGTGTGATACTGTGATTTATAAGAAGTATATACTGTATTTGGTCTTTGTTTCTGGTTGCTGACACAGAGCTTAAACTCTGGTAATTTCCTGAGCAACACAGGGGCTAGGTACATTTTTTGTTCTAATACTTGATCTTTAACTCCAGTTCCTGGAACAGAGCTCCTAATCCTTGGGATTTCCTGGCTAACAGGAGTGCTTTTTGCTCTAACGAGGCGACTCTTGGTGGATACCTGGATGGGGACTGGTCACCGGAGAAGATCAAACCAGTATTAGAAGCTGGCAAGTTCAGCCCCCCTCCTCCCATCCTCCCCACGGAGAGGGGCTGGAGACTGAGTTAATAACCAGTCGTGCCTACGTGCCTATGTTAGGAAACCACCATAAAAGGCCTGAACTAGGGGAGCTTCTGTTGATGAACAAGAACACATCCATGATCCAGGAGGGGGGTGCATCCGACATGGGGTGCACGGGCCAGGAGCTCTGCTCTTGAGACTCTCCTGGGCTTTGCCGTATTATCTCCTAGTCTGGCTGTTCATCTGCACCCTTTATGATATTCTTTATAATAAATGGTAAACTTCAGTGTTTTCCTGTGTCCTGTGAGCCATTCTAGCAAATTTTCAAAGCTGAGGAGGGGGTGGGGGTATTTATAGCCAGTCGGGCAGAGGTCTGGGAGGGCTGCAGGGACTTGTGATGGCCATTTGAAGTGAGGGCAGTCTGTCATGTGGGACTGAGGCCCTAATTGCAGAGGCTGACGTTAACTCCAGGTAGACACTGTCAGAGCTGCATTGAATGGTAGGACGCCCGGCTGCTGTTGGAGGGTGTGGGGAAACCCTGCACACCTGGTGTCAGAAGTGCTCTGTATGACAGTGTAGAGACACAGTGCTCTTCCGGAGGGAGTCTGTCTGGTTCATACTCATGTGCAAGAGCTTGTTCTCTCCTCATATTTGTTTTTTTTTTGTGTGTGTGTGTGTGTGTCAGTGGAATGTGCTTGCAAAATTGACATAACTACCAAGCACCAACATTTAAATGATCTTTGAAGGGCTTAGCGGAGCTTCTTCTTAACCTTAGACACATCCGAAAGCAACAAATTCTGTAGCAGTTTCATGGTTGATACAGCAACGCACAGCTAGGGAAGACGGAGAGGTGCTTTAGCAATGAGAGGGGAGACGTGGGGAAACTAGACAAGAGACACAACATTGGCAAAACATTTTGCAAACGTAAAGGCATCCCACAAGGGGAGTTTGCAACACTGCCGACGTGGCGAGATGCTTAAAGGGCAGAGCTGTTGACGTTGCCCCAGTGGAGAGCAGGGCCAGTCTCATACATTGGAAGAGCTGAGCTACTGCAGGAACTTGGCTGATTTGGGGTCCCTCCAACCCCGAGAAATTAGAAACAATGTAAAATTAGGTTATGAATTATAAGTAAAAATGCTTTGGCCGTACCAAACTTTCTGATAAAATCACATCAAGGCCTGTCTCTCTAACTCTAGTGTGTGAGGAATCCTCAGCCCCCGCACCTGCAGCAATGTCAGGGAGCACAGCCTGGTGCTCCTCTTAGAGCTGAGGGTGCAGAGTGCGCCAAGGCATGATTGAGTCCCAGAGAGTCTATATTTCCTAGCAAATGGTTAGCTGGAAAAAGAAATCGGTGTCCATCTAACCTGGAACTAGAGCTGGGGATTTAACTGAGGGGTCATCTTACTCTGTCATTAAGACACGGGTGTAACCAGTGGGGCGGTGCTGGCTTCCTACAGTGTGATCAACAGGCCGTGCGGGCGCAAGCACCACAGGTGGCAGGGCTAAGCCTCCAGAGGGGAGTTCTGGGGACTCAGTGCTCCAGGAAGATCATCTAATCCAACCCACTTTGCTTAGACAAGGTGGTCTAAGCAGTGGTCCCCAACCTTTTGGGCCCCAGGGACCGGTTTCATGGAAGACAAGTTTTCCACGGACTGGGGGCAGGAGATGGTTTCGGGATGATTCAAGCACATTACATTTATCGTGCACTTTATTTCTATTATTATTGTATTGTAATATATAATGAAATGATTATACAAATCACCATAATGCAGAATCAGTGGGATCCCTGAGCTTGTTTTCCTGCAACTAGACAGTCCCATGTGCGGTGATGGGGGACAGTGATTGCTCCGACAGGAGGCGGAGCTCAGGCGGTGATGCGTGTGATGGGGAGCGGCTGTACACACAGATGAAGTTTCACTCACTCGCCTGCCGCTCCCCTCCTGCTGTGTGGCCCAGTTCCTAATGGGCCTGGATCTGGGCTTGGGGACTGCAGGTCTATAAAACAGCACTGGTGGAGCATACAGAACCCTTTGACTGTGTCAGGTGAGTAGGATGGAGGCCCAGATCCTGGGGATCTTACAGTTTTCTGCAGCTGTTCCCTTTTGGGAGGCTGATAAAGGCTTTGAGCCCTGGACTTTAGCCTTGACTGCATGTAAACAAACAGGTGGGTGCCCAGTGTCTCAGGATATTTCGGGTGTCTCCCAGAGGCCAGGTGGCTACCCCTGTGTGTGGCGTGGGAGGCAGTGGCGAGACTCCAACAGGAGCAAAAGCTGCGCCTTCTGAAGCAGAGAGTGGGGATGGGGGGGTGCCTTGGTGACCACGGGCTCTGCTCCCTGAACATCCACCTCCAGCCCTCACCTTCAGCTTCCTCATTTGAGGTGACCACAGGAAAAGGCGGTAGCCATGCTGGCCTTTGGAGGGGGCTGAGCTCGGGACAGAGGATGAGCCCAGAGCAGTGCCTTCCCCACCCATTTCTGCAGTCTTGGCAAGTCTTGGATTATCCAGAGCTGGGGAGCCCAGTGCCAGCCTTCTCTGGAACACCTTTTGTGACCCTCGGCTCTGTGGTGGGTGCTGTGGTCCGAGGATACATTAGAGCATCAGTGCCCACCCTTTTTGGCACGGGGGATTGGTTTCGTGGCCTGGGGGTTGGGGACTGCAGCATTAGCGTCCTTGTGGTTCAGAAGGGCCGGCTTAGACTCCTGATTTCAGCTCGAAAATCCCTAGCAGGGAATTGGGGGGAAGTTATCATGAAGGCTTGGGGCTGCTTATAGCATTGCTTGTAGACAAAATTGATAAGTTCCCAGTCCACATCTGTGTTGCTGTTATGACATGTGAACACACACTGCTGGGATAACAGATTATACATTTAAGGACCAAACTGATTCTAACCTTTTGTCGTTATATATTTTCTCAACTCTCTCATTCTCTTGTGGGATTCTGTGAGCTGTCTGAGGCTATAAAGTCGTCCCAATCCTGGAAAAGGTTAGGCAGGGTCGTGGTGACTGTTGGAGGGGACACCTCCATGGCTACAGCAGGGAAATCTGCTTACAATGGATCTCTTGGCAGAGAGAGCAACACGGGCTGGTGCTACCTCTGCTGAGTGTGGAAGGTGGAGAGGCAGTGGTGTTTGGGGTCAGTGTGACTGTGCCATCTGTCCTAGTCCTGCTTGGGAGTAGCTGGTGGACCCTCTCATCCTACTGGGTACAGTGGGCTGGTTCCGAGAGAAGCAAGGCCCTCCCATCCCCCACCAAACTCAGATGACTGCGCTGAACCCAGAGGTGCTGCTCAGACACTGGCCTTGGCCACACGTGCTTATACAGCCGCCCCCCTCTGGTGGTCTCCTTGCCATCTTTCCAGATCCTTGTTCCTGGTTGCTTCCTAGCCTGAATGCATGCATTCAAATTCCAATCCCCTTACATTTTAGCTGTGTAGCTTTGGGCAAGTTATTTTATTTCTCTGTGCCTCAGTTTCCTCATCTGAAAGTCTGTTAGCGCCAACTTCACAGAGTTGTTGTCAAGATTTTATACAGTAATACATGCAAAGCACTTAGAATAAAACCAGCTCAATACCTCTCAGCATCGGAGCAAGGTGCTACAGCTTGGCAGTTAGGCAACTGGGTTTGCGGCCAGATGGCCTGGATTTGAATACTGGCTCTGTTTTTTTCCTAGCTATGTGATCTCAAACAGGTTGCTTAACCTCTCTGTGCCTTGGTCTCCTCTTCCACAGCACAAGGGTAACAACTGTGTTCATTTTGGAGGGTTATTGTGAAGAATTCATGAGAAAATAAAAGGGTTAGAAAAGCCCATGATTCATACTAAGTGCTACACAAGTACTAACTTACTGATTTTGTTTTACAAATGAGGACTTCCCTGGAATCATACAGAAGTCACGCAGTTAATAGATGGTGGTGCTGAGACTATGGGGAGACTGGATCCCCGAATAAAAGGGGAAATGTTCCCACATTACTCCGAAGCATGAATATATTCCTTGTTATGAGAGGGAGAGGGAGTTTCTACCACAGGCCTGCAATTCCCCTGGGGCTGTGCATGGCCCTTTTCAAATCAGCTGACAATAGAGCCCTCATCCTGGTCTAGAAATAGCCTCTGCTGGGTGCCGCCTCTGCGGTTTTGGTCTGCTGTGGATTTGCTGATGCACACCGACAATTACTCTGGGAAGAGATTCTGTTGTCTCCCTGGCTCATTTGGGAGGGTTTTGGCTTTTAGCTCTGGCCAGGCCATTCCTCCAGCAGAGGAAAGTCTCCCCGATCAGACACAGCCGTCTTTTCAGAAGGCCCCTCTGCCTGGTCCCCGGGATGCCGGTGAAATGGCATTGTCCTTCCGTTCTCGGCTAACCACATCATTCAGAGGCCATGGATGCTTAAAAAGAGCCCGCCTTCCCCCAGGCATTCCCCATCCCATCCTTACTCCTCAAACCCTAGGAACCCCTGTCAAGTGTCTTACATTTCTTGGTGTAAATAGCCAACTGGCTTGACTGTGTGTGCATGTATGTGTGTGTGTGTGTATGTTTGTGTGTGTGCGTGTGTGTGTGTGCTTGCTGAGTGCTGGGGCAGTTTCTCTCCTTTCTGTAGGGAATACCAGCAGAGCTGCACAATATCTCCATGGAAACCAGCCTTTCCATCGGTCAGGATTCTGCAGCTTGGAACACGTAATCCGAAAGGCGGGCGGGGTCTAATGAGGCAACTTAGAACACACAGCAGGGCACTTGGAATGCGATGCCCATTCCTTGGCTTCCAAATTAGCCAGTGGCACCGGATGGTGAAGGAATCCCATGTTCTTGTCCCCATGAGAGCTTAAATGATTGCCATGCAACTTGGGTGGGCTTCCCAAGCCCCTCCCCCCATGCCACCAAGTGTGGGTCTCTATAGTAACCTGCAATACCGTCAGTTTAAAACGATAATTTCTCTGTAACAATAACACTCCTCTCCCCCAACCCAGTTGCCTTTCAGGTTTCTTACGTTGTCATGATGATATTTTTCCTATTCATTGAGGAAAAGGAAGTGGTTTCAAGAGAAATATTCCTGACGTTTGGGGTATTTTTTTCTTTCATCTTTTCCTCTCCCTCTTCTACCTTCCCTCCATCAGAGGATGGGTATTAAGGCTCTAAACAATATATATTCAACCTTTTTGGATTTATGATAGGGATCAAAATAGTTCCAGATCTTGCCGTGAAGAGGAGTAAACTCTTGGATTTTGGACTTCAAAGGCTTGTTAAGAACCTAGAAATATTAATGGATGGGATAAAGCAGATATTGGATGAGCTAAAAAAAAAAATCAAGCCACTGTTATTTTCCACAGGTATATCACTTTACCCCTCTATTAGTAGTATGATTCTTTTTTTTATCATAATAATACTGATATTTTAACAGTCTGGATATTTTAACAGTTCTCCAAGTTATTTGGCCTCATCCACACTGGCCCCAACTGGATGTTGCCTTAGGTTATTGCTTTACGTTTTGTTTATCGGTTCTTCTGTTGTTTTGAATCCTGGCAACACATGGTGAATGATTCCAAATCTCTTTCTATTTGATTAACCGCTTTTTCCTGGAAGTCTCTGGGGAAAAAAATGTAGGGTCAGATCATTTGAAAAGCAAACTGTGTTGTACTAAGCTGTCATTTTAGAATTGAGATCAGAGTGTCATTACCTCAAACCTGAGGTTGTTCTTTCTTTTGCCTCTTAGACTTGGTAACTCCTGGCATTTGGGCACCGTCATCATTTATTATTGGAATGATTATGGCAAGAAAGGACAGTTAGAGAATGCTTGGAGGTTGAAAGTCCATTTGACAAATCTGAAAGGACATTATGTATTTCAGAAAACAAAAAAAAAAACCTTCCTGGAACCATATTACCTCTCAAACAATGTACTACTTATAAAATTATGTGGTTATGTTTTTTAGTAAATCTGTCAGTCTTGTTATTAAAACTTGGCCTTTTCTTATATATATATGTGTGTGTATATATATATATATATATATATTTTGCTACTGTCTCTGATGTAAGTAAAGGCTCCTAATAGGATACAGGCAAACTTCTCAAAATTTTCAGAAATTGATTCATTTATTTTTTTAGATTTGGCTGTCAAAAAAGCCAAGACACTAAGAGAGCATTAATTAAATTCTAAGGAATTTTTCCAGCAGAAAAATACGGAACCAATAATGAGAGGAAAAGTAGACTGAAAAACCCACCTACATTTCCAATTTCACGTGAATAGAAATACTATTTCTTCTGCATGAAAGAAAAAAAGAGCCAGAGATGGTGTTAGGAATATGTCAGAATTCCTAATTATGAAAATAAACCGCACAGTTAAGTTCCAAAGGGGGTTTTCCTGTTTGAGCTCACAAAGTTAAACTGTCAGAATTGTACCTGTTTGAGGGCGTTATTCGTTGTTTTGAGGGGAGAAATGGAAACAGGTGCTTCCACCCTAGCGGGGTGTGTGCAGTTCCGTTCTGATGCTGACCTCCTGGAGTGACCTTGGACTCACAAGTTAGGGACTCAGCACTCCAAGTCTTCGCCCTTGCCTCAGATGCCAGCTGGATGTCAGCGGACCCCAGGCCACCTGCACTTCCGGCCTGTGCTCTGACCACACTTCTGGCTACAAATTCTGGGAGGGTCCCTGTGACCCACCCAGGTTCCATAATTTACTAGAGTGACTGACTAACAGAACTCAAGAAAACGCTATGTCAAGGTTGCTAACTCGTTCTTACTCCTAAACACTTTAGCAAACCCAAATACTCAAATAATCTGTTTCTTTTTGAAAGTTCATGATTATTTGATTTTTTCCCCTGGAGAGTTTAGGACATAAGTTGACCAAAAACCACAAGGGAAACACATGTTGCCAGCCCTTGAGGGATGTGCCTTGCTTTGGCTAATTGGATTTTCTTGTTAACAGAGTCTTAAGTAGAAAACAACCCTCTGTGTGCAACACTTTTTCTTGATGAAAACCTTAAAAAATGTTTTCATTGGTTTTCCTGTCCTAGGAGAGTGTGAAGAACACATCCTAATCCTCCATTGGTGACTCATTCTTGCTGTGTCTCATCTTGCAAATACCACCCCAAGCCCTGGTGCATGGCTTTGTGAAGATGTGACTAAATTTCTGCTGTCCCAGTGCGCCAGCACATGGTATGCAAAATAATAATTTTTCTCATGGAGGTGAAATTCACATAACATAAAACGGACCATTTTAATTTACAGTGAACATTTCAGTGGCATTTAGTACAATCCCAATGCTCTATAGCCACCACCTCTACCTAGTTCCAAAATGTTTTCATCACCCTCAAAGGGAACCTTGTACTCATTCACTAGTTACTCTCCTTTAGAAGGTAATTATTTTTGAATAAAATCTTTGTTATCAGTCACCCTCTTAACAAATATCTATGCCTATGGTGTTAGGGTACTTTATCTCCTTGTCCTTTTCTTTATTTTTCTTAAATGTGTTGTATGCGGTTATAGGAAGATTCTAGTCAACCGGGCCTCATTAGTCAAACAGTATTAATAAATTCTACTCCACAGGTGGAGTCTACTCTGTAGTCTTTATTTTTTCCAGCAAAATGGCACACACACAGCAAATCTGTAGTAAATGCCTAACGGTAGCGTTTTACTGTAACGGTATTGGATTAGAACTGTGTCAGTGAACGGTTGTGCTATTTTACAGAGTTCTTTGGCGGGCATTAGTCACGAGCAGCCAGAGACGCCTTTCATACCTGAGTCAATGCAAGGACTCAGACAGAGGAGGAGACGCAACACCCAGGAACGCTCACACCTGTTTGTTGAAACATGCATTGCTGGCAACGTTTCAAGTGAGACAGAGCGAGACCGCACTGCAGCTTGGAGCTACTATTGCCCAGCGATCCAACCCAGAGGCTGTCCTTCTGAGCGACAGCTGTAATAACACTTGGGCGCACACGAAGGATGACAAGTCCCTCATTACGCCGGGAGCTGGGGAGTGGCTTTCGGACACCATTTCACAATGGAGAGTATGTCATGGTGTGACAGGCTCCTGCTTGTGCATGAGAAAGACGAGGTGAGGCTGGGCCCGAGTTCCTGGTTCTGTCCCCTCAATGCCAGATGGCAGCTGGCATTCCTGGGCCGGCTCTGGGGCTCCTACAAGCTGGGGGATCTGTTTCTGAAAACCCGCTCGGCTCTCTGCTCGCTGAGCCTCTAAGATACTACTGGCGATTGTGTTAAGTGAGAAATGATCTGTCAAGAGAAACTGCTTCATAATAGTTTCCTCCTCAGCATTGAGAGGCGTATTTTTGAAGACAGGATGCTTGACAAGAGAAAATGCCTTTCTTCACGTTAGGTGTCAGCATCTGTGCCATTGGTGGAGCCGGCTCACGTAGACCGGCGTGTGGGGAATTTCTCCCAGAACTCTAATCTCTCTGGATTCAACTCTCTTCCGCAAGGGTGCAAAACCCACGACTGGCCTTGGGTTCACTGAGGAAGGGGTGCTCTGTCTAGGAGCCCCAGAACCGAGCCATTTTGAAGGATCATTTGCGTTGTGTTTTATATGACTGCATAAATTATTTTAGTGGCATTGACACCAAGAAGGTGCTCTTGAGAGTGACATTAGCAAGATAGTGGAATAGGACTTTTCAGCCTTCGTCCCCTTGCAGAAGCATCACTTTGAATAACTATCCATGCATGAAAATACCTTCACAAGAGCTAAGAAACCGGGTGAGAGCTTACAGCACCTTGGTGTAGCACAGAAATAAGCAAAGACTCACTGAAGAGGCAGGGACAATTTTACATTACCAGTGTCACCCCTTTGCCAAGCCCAGGTAGCAGCAGCAGCCTTCATCTTGGACCCCGGCACCAGGCCCACTCTGGTGAATCTGGCTCCCATGCCGGCCCCAGCACCCCAGACTCCAGGTCAGAACCTGGGACCTGGCCTCTAGGCACCTGCAGCACCAGGGCAGCACTGCAGACTTGGGCTCCAGGCCCACCTGAGGCTCAAGAGCAATGCTGCAGAGAACATGGCAGGGAGAAAAGTGACAGCGTGGATGTACTTGAACATCATGTTAAGTGAAATAAGCCAGGCACAGAGAGATAAACAGCACGTGAGATTGCTTATAGGTAGACTCTAAAAACGTCAAATTCACAGAAGCAGAGAGTAGAGTGGTGGTGGCCAGGGGCTGAGGGGTGGGATGGGGAAATGTTGGTCAAAGGGTATAAAGTTTCAGTTAAACAGGAAAAATAAGTTCTGGATATTTATTGTACTGCACGGTGACTATAACTAATAATAACGTATTGTATAGCTGCAAATTGCTAGATTTACTGCAATTAGATCTAGTCCAAATGACATCGACTACAGTTAGATCTGGTACAAATCCACTACAATTGCTAGATCTGTACTTGAAAATTGCTGGAGAGTAGATCTTAAATATTCTCATCACAAAAAAACGATGTTTGTGAAGTGACAGACAAGGTAATTAGCGTGACTGAATCATTTCACGATGTGTACGTGTATTCAGACATCACACTGCACACAGTGAACATATGTAGTTTTATTTGTCCATTATGTCTCCATAAATCCGGGAGAAAAAAGGGACTAACGCATTAAAAAAATGGGGAAAGGAGAGCTCTTGACACAAAATAATGCGTATTTTTGTTCTGGTTAACTTAGAGGCTGATGTGTGTCAGGAAAATTCAAAATCCCAATTTGCTTAAATCCACTGGACCCTTTCTCTTCTTAATGCCATATTTAATACTTCTATAATTTTTGTCATGAGATATATATATGTATATATAACTATTAAACAAATGTAATTCTGAAGCAAAACTATCATTCAATCAGCCCCTCCCCTGTGTTCCATTCCTAGGGCAGCTGTAAGAAATGACATCAAAGGCGAGTTTATTCTCAAAATTCTGGAGGTGAAACATCTGAACTCAAGGTGTCGGTGGGCTGTGCTTCCTCCCCAGGCTCTAGGGGAGGATCCCTTCTGGCCCCTTCCAGAGTCTGGTGGCTGCTGCCTAGTGCTTGGCCTTTGTGGGCTTATCACTCCTATCTCCAAGGCCAGCACCTTTAAATCTCAATCTGTTCTGTCTTCGTCTCACTCCTTCCCTGTGTGTGGTCAGATCGCTCTCTGCTTCCCTGGTGTAAGGATACATGTGATTGCAGTTAGAGCCCACCTGGATAATATAAAATAATCTCTCCAAGTTGAGATCCTTAAATACATTTGCTAAGATACCCTCCCTGCTTCTATTCGATAGAAGGTTAACATTCACAGGTTCCAGGAATTAAGATCCGGACTGTGCAGGCCAGTTTTTAAAGCTACTGTAGTAGTTAAGCAGATTTCTTTACCGTAGGACGTCAAAACCTTTATTACACGAACAGTCACTGGGGGACGGCAGGGGGGAGGTAAGTGCTTCCTAAAGTTGTCAGATACCAATGCCCTTCCTCAAGCCTGCTTTTTCCAGATCGATTCTGCAGATATCATGGGACTAATTTCTCTAGGAACACACTTTGGGAAACGTTGGTTTGTCACACACACTGCTTGTCTAGTGTTCAGTACTGCACTCAATCGGGCCTCACCCACCACGCAGACTTTCTCTTATCATTTCCTTACTTCAAATGTCCAGCTTTAGTGAGAGCATCCTGATCACTGTTCTCCAGACATGCAGCGTACTCTCCTGCCTGCGTTTTTCCTCCGAGGATGACACCCACCCCGTCTGCTTCTCTTTCTCTCCTCATGGTGCCCGTAACTTGCAGCACCCCGATCCCCTTTTCTCTCCTCATTAAAATCCTCTCCACCCTCCAAGGAGCAGCTTTCCCCACGTCTTCCTGGATCCCCCAAGAAGGCATCCCCCCTTTGCAAATCTCAGCTTTGGTGTCGAGGCCCCGTAGAGCCAATGATGATGAGCAAGTACAGAAATGTGGAGGGGGGCACCTGCACGTGGGGCTGAAAAGACCACCAGTGTCTGGCAGTGATGCCGCAGGTGGGCTCTTTGGTGATGATGAATGCTCAGTGTGAGGTGCAGTGTTACTCGTCAGAACAAGGAACTCATCTGTGTTTGCACTACAGGTAACAAGCACCCCATATTAAAAATCCCTAAAGTACAGGGTGTCCCAAAACTCGCCATACATAGAGGAAAACGGGAAATTGTAGCTAAACGTACCTGTATCTACAAAATACTCATTATGGTACATTTAGCTACAATTTCCCATTTTTCCCTACACATGGTGACTCTTGGGACACCTTGCAGTACAAATCAGTCAATGAATTTGCTAGTACCTAATGCCAACTTATAAAGTCATAGAGCCAAACCATAACCCTTGAATCTTTAAGAGAGTTGAATACAGTGTTAATACAAGGTGACATGGCTTGACAACACAGTATTAATACAAGGTGAGAAACTCAACAAGAATGAGTATTCTTATAATGGGCTTGAGAATAGTAAGCACAATGAGATATAGAGGATACCAATAGTGTTTTGTTTCTGTTTTTGTTTTTGATTTTTTTGTTTGAGTGCCTGATGTAGGAAAAGTTGCTATGTGAAATATTTTATATGCATTATATATTAGTGTTCAGTATATAAATATATATTAGCTTTCAACATACCTATTAGTTTATATAAACATATACATATTCATCTGTGATTATTTATACATATTATTTACATAAATATACATATTAGCATGTGCACACATATCTATTAGCTGTACGCCTATCGTCAAAGGCCAGCTGGGTAGCTGCTTTGCTCAGGTGCAGAAGCTCAGGGAAGAGGGGTTATGTATTGACCCGTGGCCTCACAGCTGGGAAGTGGCTGGGCAGCCGTGAGACCGGCTCTGTCTGTCTCTCACAACCACACGGATGGGCCTCACCCGGTAAGGACTGCGCCCTCCTTGGATGTCAGCGATGTTGTGCTAATTGTGGAGAAACCTTGATGAATACAATTCTCGGCTGCAGAGCAAGTCTCTGAGTCAATATTTAAACATCAAGATACCTCCCACCCCAACACCTTTGAGCCTGAAATTTAATATCTTGTGAGCAAGATGACATCAAAGCAGGAAAGCGCACCAGGAGCGTAGGCGGCCGTGTTTGCACTGCAGAGCACCCCTCTCCGTTAAGCCACTCGAGGAGGAGGAGGCGGCATCCACCTTCATCCGATTTTAATCCACCCACGCTGGAAGCCAGGGTGCCCCCCAGCCTGCTTCCCTCCGCAGGTGAATTCAGGGAGCCCGTGGGCTGTCCCAGCTCACACACCTGTCTCCAGCAGGAAGAGCAAGGCTGGGAGCTGCCCCAGGGAGCAAGTGGGCGGATTATTGATGGAAATTCCCTGGAGAGGCCCATTCCCTTGAGCTGGGAATATAACATGAGGCAAAGAGGGCGGTGCCAGGTACAAAGCAACCCCGCCCCCCAGGTGTCTGCGTCAGTCCTGGCCTGGAAAACGCTCCCTTCCCCACCCCTGCGGCCGTGCTCTGGGGAGTTGGAGCCTTTAAAATGCAGTGTTCTCTGCTGCTCCCTCGACCATCTGCTCACACATCTCCAGAGTGTTCCCAAACACGCTCGGCCTCCTTCTCCGTTGCTGGGATTGGTCACACTTCCTGGCAGAGTCACTGTCTACCCTACACCTGCACCTAGGGCCTTTCTCGCTGCCACTCCTCTGAGCATCTCGTCTAAATGGTCACTTGTCTGCAGGTCCCCCCTCTCTGCTCTCTGAGGGTGCAGAGGAAGGCCTGACACCCCAGTGTCCAGCCCTACGGCCTGACCTGGGGCCTGCGTCACCCCAGGGGATACTCCCTGTCAGTCTCGCCCTCTGCCCTGCTGTGATGAAACCTGTTGTTGCCAGAGGCTGATGAGAGGATGGGAGGGAGGGAGCAGCGGGAGGAGGGCGGAGCAGGCTCCGGAGCCAGGTGGCAGCTCGTGGGAGGAGGGAGGGGAGGACAGTGAGGCTCAGGGAGATGGGTGGCAGTTGGTGGGAGGCGGGGAGGCGAGTGGAAGGAATGTGAGGCGAGAGAGTTTAAAAATGTGTCTGTTTACTTTTTGCATTTTGGGCTGGGGCACAGGTTGGGGGCAGGCTATGTTTCATGCTCCCTTTGGGAGGTGGCTCTGCACGGGGTCTGGGAGGCTCCTGGGTGTCACCTGGGCACCCCACTGGCTTGGAAAGAGGGCCTGAGAAGCTAGGCACACAGCCCACTGCGGGGTGTGGGGACCTGGGGGGCTGACAGAGCAGAGAGGCAGAGATCGGGGCAGCCTGTGGCCCAGTGGATGGTGGTGGCAGCCCGCCTCTGAGTCGCCAAGCTCGGCTGGTGGCACGCCGTGGTGATTCATGCCTGGAACAGCTGCTTTGGCTGTGATTACCTTCTGAAAAAGGAGTGGGAAATGGGGGAGGACCAAACTCCCTGTGACCCTGTACGAGAGGGGAAGACACTGGAGTGAAATGCCACTCGGAGACTTTGCCTGTGGCATCGCTGCCCCCGAGATGGGGGGATGGAGAGCAGGTGAACAAGGCCGGAGAGGATGTGGCTGCCCCAGAGCTGGGCTTCACATGGTCGGTGGCTCGGAAAGGCAAAACCTGAGTGAGAAAAACTATTACTGAGGATGTCACTGGGCAGGGCCTAAAAACTGCTGTTTTGGAAAGAACGACACTCCTGCTGCAGCTTCTGGGAGAGAATGGCAAGCTCTGTTTCAGAAGCAGGGTCCCGCCTCCTCTGCCCGCCCACTTTCCTGCTCTCCTCTTCCTGCCAGTCTGACGGCGGTGAAATTTCCAACTCTCCTCTTGAACATGATCACATTGGAAAAATCGCCCAATCTTCCTGAGCCTCAATACCATCGTCAACAACACAGAAGCGCCCATGGCGGGGCTGTCTCCAGAGCCAGGTGGAGGAGCAGACACCCTCTCCCGGTGGCTGCCGGGAGGGGTTCAGTTGACCATTCCTGTATTGGGTGAGTAGAAGGTGGAAGGCTGTGTATGGACTGGTATCGCAGTCGACTGGCAAATCCCACCATCAATATGGCAGAATAGATGACTGACGGCTGCTGGGCCCTCCCTCTTCCTGATTTCTTCTAGAGCAGTAATTTTCAACCTTTCCGTGGGGGTGGCTTTGCCCCCGCCAAGGCAAATTCAGCAATATCTGAAGACATTCAGTTGTCACACCTGGGGGAACGTGCTATTGGCATCTGGTGGTTTGAGGTCCAGGCTCTGTTAAGCCTCCTGCAGTGCGCAGGACTTCACAGGAAGAATCGCCCAGCCCCCAACTGCCAACGGTGCCCAAGTTGAGAAAGCTCCATCCAGATCTTCCTAGTGCCAGAGCCAACGTGCGGGTGTCGGAGAGGTGAGCTTCCCACCCACCAAGTCAGGTCAACACGACCTCCACGACTGTGGACGGAAAGGAGGAGTTTGAGAAAACGAGCCTGCGCTCATTTCCCTTTGAATGAAGACCGACAGTAACGAATCTGAACGTCAGGCATGATGAGTCTGAAATCTGCTCACGTATTTTGCAGTTTTGCACATCCCTGCGTGTTTTTATCAGTTAAGCACTTTAAACCACATGCTGGTTCTGGAGGTGGTGAGGGAGAGAAAGGCATTTTCGGCTGGAGCTGGCCGCTAGGGTGAGCGACCTGGGTGGTGAGGGCAGGGAGCAGCAAACAGAAACCACAGAAGCAAGCATGAACCTGAGATTCGGATTTTATATTTGAAGTTCCTGAATTTCAGTGGTAGGGAGAAGGTGCATCTAAAAAGCACCACCTGGTGGGCCTGGTGTAGCTTCAGCCCCTGTGGGGGATAAAGTGTCATTTAGTGCCGTAAAAGCCCCGTACAAAGAATAACTCTGGCCTGTGTGATACGGCACAACGTCCTCTTCGGCCCTGAACTCCCAGTCTAGCTACAGGGTCTGTTACCAGCCCTAAACAGAGGCCAAAGTCTGGTTGTCCACTCCTTCTTGGACCTGTGACTACTGTCCTTTCCTATTGCAGGAGGAGGTGGCAGAAGTGTGCCATGCTGTGTTAAAACCCCCCATTCTGTCCAAGAGAGCCTGGGATCGGGACACTGGCAGCGGTGTATTTGAGAGGGTGAGTGGCATCTTCCCCATGGGGATAATTAGCTTACAACATCCCAGCGAGCAGGGCAGGGCCAATGGGTTTCCTACAAAAGGAAGTCATCCTCCCATTCTCCCACTGTCAGGACCCCTAGCACCTCGGGACAAATGGGGTCCCATCTAAAATCCTGATGCTTGCTTGCCCAGGCTCCTTGTCTTGGTTGTTGGGACCCAGGCTTTGTCCTTATAGGGAGGCAGTTTGGGCACCACAGTGGCAGTGATCTGCGCTCTGCTCCACTGCTCGGGTTTCCCTGGGCCCATGCTAGCCTCTTTGCCCTCAGATCCCTGCCCCACCCTTAACCTGCTCAGCTCTGCATTGCAGGGCTCCTCTGTCAGCTGACGCCCAGATGGGCTTGGCCAGTGCAGACTCGCTGGGAGCCTGGAGGTCGGTGGCAGGGGAGGACCAAGGTATTTCTCTCTCTCTAGAGGAATCTCTGGTAGCAATCACATCTCCTGTGTGGCTCCAGCTTCCATTAGACAGATGGGCTGTGGTTCTCATTCTGTTCCCCTGACCTAGGGGTAGTGGTCTCTGCCATTGCTAAGAAGTAGACTGTTCCCCTGTCCCATCGTCTGGCTTCTGGGCATTTCCAGTGAACTGCTCAGCCCCTCTGTCCTCTGGTGACTGTGCAGCCTCTTCCAAGCACAGAGTGGAATTGTGCCCCCATCCACCTTGGAAGTTAGGTGTGGTTATCGACTTGCTTTGGCAAATGCAACCAGTGCAGAACTGACAAGTGCCATGTGTCACTTCTGGGTGGAATTCTAAGATGCAGTGTTGATATGCCATGTGCTCTTCCCCGCCATGTCCATGAGTATGAAAGCAGGCAGAGAGGGCGCCTCCGACTGGGGGTGCCCTGCAGCGATCCTGGTGTGTCCAGTTCATGGCTGGCCAGTGTGGACAAGAGGCATGAGGGAGAATAAACGTGTGCATGAAGCCACAGAGATGTTTTTGTTACTGCGGCATGACGGAGCCTCACGCTGCTGACATACACACACCTGCCCCGTTTGCACCCTAGAGAGTAGAGGATTCTTTCCTTTAAGTCATGCTGGCTGTGGACCAAAAATGACTGCAAACAACTGAATCCTGTACCTACCATTGTACAAATCCTAAACTCAATATGCTTGAATTTGAACCCATTGTACCAACTCTTCAAATGACTCCTTCTTCTGCCTGCATTTCCAGCCCTGAGGGCTCTTGGAAGCTCTGGCCAGGCCTCTAAGCTCCAAGCAGGGGCAGCTTCTGTCCCTAAGTCCTTCCTCATCTTCCACCACATCCCACTGGTCACCAACTCTTTAACGCATTTCAGGTCCACCCTTCTCTGGCCCCCCGGGCCTCTCAGCTCCTCTGCTGCCCTAGCTCCTGTATACTTCCGCCCCCTTTTGCCCAACCTGCAATCCACCCCATGATGTCTCAGTGGAATCGTTCTAAAGCGCCAATCTGCTTAAAAACCTTAAGTGCCTCCCCATTACCCACAGGAAAACCCCAAGTTGCACACCAGCCCCTTTATGATCTGACCCTTCCTACTGATGCCGAGTGCTTTTCTCCTCTTCCACACCTCTATCCTCTCCCATGCAGGGTCCCCTGTCCTGGGGGCCCTGGCACTCACAGTCCCATCGGCTGCCTGGTGGAACCCTGCTTTCCTTGGGGTGCCTTGTAGATGCAGGAGCACACTGGGGTCTGTGAAAGGACAGCCTGGCAGGCATGCACCTCCAGCTGCAGTGACTTGCAGGCTGCCTCTGCAGGAGCACATTTTCGGTACCATAGCTGTTACCCTCTTGCCTCCTTTGCCCTGCAATGCTGCACACAGTTCAGGCAGCAGCCCCGTCTTTTTGTCTTTCCATGCCTTAACACAATGCCAGCGTTATAATAACTGCTCCATGAAAGAGGGAATAAATGATTAAAACCCACTCTGCTTTAATTGAGCTAATTTAATGCGCAGTGATTGTAATTGGTTCTCTGTCTTCATTT
Organism: Lepilemur ruficaudatus; assembly: GCA_963574885.1. Lineage (NCBI taxonomy): Eukaryota > Metazoa > Chordata > Mammalia > Primates > Lepilemuridae > Lepilemur > Lepilemur ruficaudatus. The sequence continues at coordinate 76,404 of CAUYRT010033206.1, forward strand.
CATTTGACACCAGAAAATTTCAAATCTATGCTAAATTTGAGCCATTTCTTTAATAGCAGGAGGAATTCCCTCTATATCAAAGCAGACAGCCAAGACCTCTGAGAACCTCGCAGAGCAGGTCCTTGGCTCTGGGCAGAGAAAGAAACTGTGGGCTACTTGCCTCTCTATGGCTGCGTAAGGATTCAGCCCCTGGAGCTACTCAGATAAAGCTAGTGCTCTGTTGTTTATTTCAAAATGATGCCAAGTTCCTCTTCTCTTTCCCATGTGGATGTGTTAGGTTGTGACATCAAGGTGGACCACACAGGAGGGGATGTCATGGGCAGAATGACTCATGAGGACAGCCGCCAGGGATGCTCTGGCCAGCAAAAGAAAAGCTTGGGATAGGCATGCCCGAGAGAGGCTGCAAGATGGAGACAGAAAGCAACAGGAATCTCCTTCTGCCAAGATTCAGAGAGCCACGTGCCGCTCAAGTGGCCCCCACCTACTGATGAGGCAGTGCACTGCAGACAGGTGACTGATGCAGAGAACGGGACAGAAGTGGGACTCTAGGTCGCCAGCAGAACCCTGGGTGGGCGGGGGTGTAGGGGTTCTGGAAGGGGCCCTGCAGCCTGGAGAGGGCATTGGTGACAAGTCCTCTACCAGTACCCCCGCCCAGTGCAACTCCATCACCACGCACAAGACCAGATATCTGATTCTGATTACAATACAAATTATTAATGGAACCCTGCGGTGAGACCTCCTGTGCTATGTTTCACATGTTCCCAGGAGCTCCGAGGTTAGGGGTCAGTGATGCATCCACAGACAATGATCATGAAGGAAATTACCTACGGGGATTTATGTAAGAACAGCCTGCAAAGGTACTCTCTACAGACCGGGATTCCAGAGTGCCCAGGCTACTTGCATGCCTCTGGACACCTGCAATTTGTCACCAACTGACCCAGATTACAGTTCCCAGGACAGAGCCCACCAGCCCAGCCTCACCTTGGAGGATCACATGGTTTGGGTCACTACATATCTATTTGCAGACAGGGTTGGGAGCCTCCACTGGGATCAGGCTTTCAGTTTGATGTCACTCTGTGGGTGGGTGGAAAGTGCTAGTTAGCAGTGGGCAAGCTCAGAGTAACTTCCTCCAAGGGGGGATTTCTGGATATCCCACTTGGAACAGGGTTTCTGGTGGTCCAAGTAAGAAAATATCCATTTTGAAGATGCAAACAGAGATCATCATTTCAAAGAGTAGTGTTAAAAACAACTGATGGCCTTTAGAAGATTGAAACAACCCAAGTGCCCATCAATACATGAGTGGATTAATAAAATGTGGTATATGTATGCCATGGAGTTCTACTCAATCATAAAAAGCAGTGATGATCTAGCACCTCTTGTATTATCCTGCTTGGAGCTAGAGCCCATTCTTCAAAGTGAAGTATCACAAGAATGAAAAAAAAAAGCACCACATGTACTTATCATCAAATTGGTACTAACTGATCAACACTTAGGTGCTCACATGGAAATAACATTCATCGGGTGCGGGGCAGGCGGGAGGGGGTGGAGGGGATGGGAAAACTCATAACTAATGGGTGTGCAGCGCACTGCCTGGGGATGGGCATGCTTGTAGCTCTGGCTTGGGCAATGCAAAGGCAATATATGTAACCTAAATATTTGCACCCCCATGATATCCTAAAATTTAAAAAAGTAAAAAAAAAAAAAAAATAAAGAAGTTTACAGCCCCTTAATGGCATGTGTGGTTTATTAATTTCGAAAACTCAGGGAACCTGTCTGCATTAAGGGCTCTCCTGACCTCCTCTCCCTTTTGCCTACTGGTCTCGTCTTCGTTCCTTGGGATTCTGCCTCTTTCTCCCTTAACAGAGCCGTCTCTGGGGCTTTTCCTGTATACTGTGTATGTATTTTCTATGTATTTTTCTTAAGCATGTTTTTGCTCTTTCTCTATCTCTTCCTCCACGTCTGCTTTTCCTCCTTTCTCTGTTTTTTCCTTCTTTATCTTTACCATGGCCCTCCTCATGTCAATAATGGGACATAAAATATGTTAAAGTGTTATCTTTTATTTATTAAATAAATATTAATTAAATAAGTAAATATTTAATAAACATTTATTTAATAAGCAAATACTTAAATATTTATTAAATAAGGTTGCTTTTAACTAAATATTTAAAATCTGTTAACATTTGTATATCTTTTTCTTGCTCTTTAAAGAAATGACGGATGTTGATTTTTATGAGGTTGTTGATTAATGGCCCATGATGGAAAGAAACGCTCCTCACCCTGCTCTGGAAGATGAAGGAGACACCCCTTCGCATTTTGGTATTTGCTTAGCTGCTGATCACACCGGGGCAGCTAGGGCAGTAGAATTGCTCTCCAGTTCTGGTTCAACATAGAGATGTTCTAGTAACCAGATGGCTCTTGCTTGGCAGTTTAACAAGCAGTGTGTGTTGGCTCTGGAAACCCATTCAGAGCACTGTGTCCTGGGTATTCATGCTTCTGTTTGTGTTTCTTCCTCCGGTGGCCATGGATTTGATGTTCCCATCCATTTTACTGTGTAGTAATTGTATGTTAATTCTTTGCTTAGCCTACTGATAGAGTGTCCTTACATAACTGTGTATTTATTTCCTTGTATATTTCCTATGTAGAATAAATGTGTAGTTGTATATTTCACTATTCATGAACTTAACTTTAATGAAATGTTTAGTGTATTGACCACATAATTTAGCATTTCATAGCATCTAGAAGAGTTACTACACATCTAATATATTTTATAATGTTCTGCATCCTTGTAAGGGTCAGTGAACCGGTACACTGGATATGATTCCGCAGTCTGTTCTCAAACTTTAAATCTCCTTAGGCATTGAAAAATATCTATGTAATCTTTTTTATAAAGACAAAGCAAAGAAGAACAGCTGTACCCTTTCATCTACCCAAGATTGTGGAATTCAATTTTGATAGAATTCTCTTAAGACAGTGGGATGCTAGACCAAAGTCATTAGAATTATTGTCCAGGCAAACCTGAAACCTAAAACCAACCAATAAGTAGTCAGATGAAGAATTCTTATTTAAATGTATTTGGAATACAATAGAGACAGAAAAATTAAAATACATTTATCAGAAATATTGATCAGTACTGTGCCCTTAATGTTTTATAATTCAGTTAGATGAGTTACAAAAGTAATATTCACTGAACTAGAATATCAATGTCTAACAGACGCCTTGTGAAAACTATCAGCATCACAACCCATGCTCAACACTATCTGACTTATTCTCTCTACGCTCAAGACTCAGTTCACAGACAATGATGCTGGATTCTAAGCCACTGATCTTTCTAACATTGGGAAACTGTGGGTCATTTGTATTGGTGACTTTGGACATAGAAATCAGAACTAAATCTTCTCATGTGCCGTGGATTGTGAATTAGTTGGTGTTGTCCACGGTTCCACTCCACATATGACAGTACAGGCCTGTCCCTTTTGGACGGTCCTGGTAACCTCACCATTTCATTCTAGGTTTGAGGACAGCACATTCTCCGACTTCAAGATGGCTTCACTTACAGAGAATCTGTTTGGGTTTCCTCAAACCAACTGGTAGATCCTTTTGACACTTTTCAGACAATAAGACGAGAGGCAGAAAAGAAGGATGGAGCAGAGAGGAGGGCAGGCGATGACACAGAAAGAAGAGAAGGACAGAGGCGTGTAAGCACAGAAGGGGGTCTGTTCTCTGCCTGGTCCCTTCGAGTCACGTTCATGTGGCGAAATGAGCAGGTGTTCAGACTTACATAAAATTAGGCAGAGGTTTGGGATCAAGAATTAAAGAATGCAATGTAAAGAGCTTTTTAACATTATCTTTTCTTGGTGAGGGTGGGTGTTTAGGGATAAAGGTTCATTGACCGCACTGCAGAGGAACACTTGGGTTTAATAGTCTCATGGTTTGAGGAATAGTGGAAGGAAGCCGGGGCACAGTTAAGTGTAGGCAAGATTAATGATTAATTTTGCAGGTCAAATTTAATAAGGTGTTCATCATCCTAATGATGGTGGAAAAGGGTTGGTAAGCCTCCCTTGTAACTTTACATATGAGATCTATCACCAAGAGCAATTTTTATTTTTCAAAGGAAAAAATATGCCTTGTCTGTTTATTTCATATCCATATGGTCTTTAATATTTAAACTTCAACATAGAAAATTGCATTTCTCATTTGCAGAAGGATTTATTATAATTAATTCACCTTTTCTTTTAAAAATGCTTTGTGTACCCTTTTATTTAGCTGAAGCATATGGAGCATTTTAACACTGACATGTTCAAAAGTTAAATCATTACAAGCTACTTACACCTTAAGCAATCCATCTTCTAATGGTTCTGTCTGCAATTTCTGAACTACACCTAAAAGGTTTAACAATGATTCATCATTCTTTCCTCTCCTTAGATCATGCAACCCACGGAATATACGTACAGGAAACTTCAGCTGACTTTGACTAAATCTCCTAAAAATCAGTTTGAAGTTTTTGTGGGTCCCAATCCCCAGTGCAGTGCTGCACATAAAACCTATTTTGATTCTTCAGCTCCACACTGTGGGTAACAGCTTCAGCACAGAATTTGACCCCAAGCAGAATGAATTTTGAATAATGCATAAAGTAGCATCAACAATGCAATGTATGTTAAACACACCTGGGTTATCGTAAGAATGAAGAGAAGGACAAATCAGATCATCATAGGCAGATGTGTTTTTTGCTCGATTTTGTGTTTTTCCATTCAAAACCAAAAATATATAATAAATTTCAAGTTACTCACTCATGGATTCTGTCAACTTGGCCATTGCTGTAGTCTCTTCTTTGTGCTTCTCCTGGAGGTGAGAAGAAAGACAATCATGTATAAAAAGTCTTAGATACGAATTGATATAAGGGGTTGGTCACAGCTGTATTCCTCTTCCTTCTTTTTCCTAGGTCAGAATTTGGTTTCTAATAATTAAATGAATAAAAAAACTCACATTATAGCTATATTATCAGTCAATGAAAAGAGATTTTTAGGGCATTTAAAAACTTCCCATTGCTCTTGGAAAGAAGCGTCTGTCACACTGATCTTGGATATATATAATTGGTGACGCACGACCAGTTTTCAAAACCTCTTTGACACTGGATTTTTGACATCCATATGCCAATTTTTTTTGCTCTCTGTTTTCCTCCATTGAAGCTTTCTTGGTATTTTTGGAGCTGATATTTTTGTAGTCATTTGGTTTCTTTTTTCCAGAAATCGAAGTGGATTTTATACATCTTTCTTTGTCTTACTTTTTGGGTTCGTGGAGTCTTTTGAAAGTCATCAGTTTTGATGGGTTTATAACCTTATCTATTTTGGGCTGAAAACATTTTGTTTCAACTGGGATATAGGTTATAACCCACTGAGTCTGAGAGCCAAAATAATACACAGAGAAATTCAATCTGTTCTAATTAAAAATGACTTTGGAGCTATTAAGAATAATGGTCATCTCTACTGAACAGTTCTCTTTAATGTCTTCAGATTTCTTTGGGGTTCTTTAACTTCCTTGGGTTCTTAACACATGTAGTAACTGAAGCATTGCCCACTATTATTTTACTTTTTTTGCAGCCTTGTTTTTCTGATTGTGAAACTAAAACATGCTCATTGTATACAAACTGAAGAAAATATTGAAAAATGATAAATATGGAAATATATTTCTCTCATAGTGACATTCCCAGAAGAAATCACTGTTGAGTTTTGGTGAACACTTTCTAGGCCCATTTCTCTACCCGTAAATATTTACAGATATGGAAATATGATCCCATTTTTATAGATATAGATATCTACATGATACATACAATATTGTAAGTGACTTTTTCACTTAACACCGTATCATACATCTTTCTATGTCAGGAAAGGTGGAATACATCATCATTTTTTATAGACTGCATAGCATTCATCACGGTTATGCCATAATTTCCTTAACCAGATCCCATTTAATTAAGTTTGAATTTTTCGCTATTTTATAAAATACTTTAATGAGCATTCTTGAACTTATATCACTGTGCACCTGTCCCGTTACTTGGGGAAAACCCCAAGGTTAGGTATGACTTGGGCAAAAAGTGTGAATGCTGAAAGTGTTGACACACAGTGTTCAGTGGTCCCACAAAGTTTGTCTCCGACAGCGGATGGAAGTGTGCGCTTCCTCACGTTCTGTCCACTTGCCAATGGCATCAGCACTTTCCCCCCACCAATCTTTGCCCAACTGATAGGCAAAAAATGGTACGTTGTTATGTTATACTGTCTTCTTTCTTCCTCTGACCTTTTATTTATGAGCGACCTTAGTGCTCCGTTGCAGGTAATCGGTATGTCATTTACTCTTGGTCTCACACCTTCGCGCTCCAGCTCCTCTATCATCACAGTTTTAGTTCTGAGAAGCCCAGGGTGGCGTTTACTCTCCCCCACGGCCCTAGTACAGTGCCAGGCATGCCACAGCAGCTCGGCTGGCACCTGAGTCGGTGTGTCACGGCTGGGGTGTTGTAGCGCAGTTGGCAAAACCATTCTTCATCCTCTTTGTGGTGCTCTTCCCAAACCAAAGGGGGATGCTCTGATCGGGTGGCAACAAGCGACTTTGTACGTTGCAAGGACCCCTGGTGTCCACAAGCCCTGTATCCACAACAATGAAACCAGGACACTGCCTCTTACTTAAACCAATAATTGCCCTTGGGAACAGAAGGAGCTAAGGAACTGCTATCTGCCAGCCTGCTGGCGGTGGCACCGCGCCCATGGTATTTAGCTACCACATGGCTTGTATCGAGATGCAGAGAAACAGCACAGTGTGGGCCAGGGGAGGGGGTGAGGGTGGCATGTAGGAGAGGCAGAGAAGACAGGCAGAGAGGGACTTGTCACAGCAATCCTGTCCACACCGGTGTGCACGGGGGCTGCTTACTGGCCCATCCCAATGAGTTGTGACCATTTAGGCATAAAAGCCACCCCGTGACCGGAACTCAGTGGAGTTTGTCCTTGACCGGTGGGAGCCTCCTTCTGTCTTGGTTTGCTCTGTCATTGGCTCCCAGCATCACCTCTCAGCCCAGCTCTGCTGTTTTGGTCCCTCCAGCTGCACCAAGTCCCCGTGTGTCCTGGTCGGTGACTCACTTCTCTGTTATCTAGATACACGTTCTGTCCGTCCTCACTCTGGGTCACTGACCTTTCCTTCTTGGCCCTCCTCTGATGGCATCAGCAGTGAGACCCCCCGCAAGCCACAGGCACCCAGATTCCCGGCAGGATATAATCCTGAAAAAGCCCAGTCAAGGTTGTCTGTTTCCTTGGGTGTGTGTTACCACCTTACTTCTTGTGACCCCAAGGATCCTGCCACGTTTTGGCCCCCAGTCCTTGCCGTGGGATGGTCCTTGTAGCTAGTTTTATTCAGATGTGCAGGATACCCTAGCCCCAGAGATGTCAGATACTGCCTGGATCAGCATTTTCCTCTTCCCTGGAGTTAAATGGAATCTTCTGACATCGAGGGGGAAGGGGCCCTTAAAAATTCTAAATTTAGCTCTCACAGACTGACTCATCTATATCACAACTTATGGTGGGAATCATGACATATGTTTTTGTGTAAGTAGTGTAGTCGTTCTATTGGATGTCTTTAAACGCCTTATGTCCTTCCCTCATTATCAGAAAGTTGATGTTTGCAATTACACAGCATGTACACCCGATAAAGCATTTACATTCCATTCTCGGTCCCAGGCAAATTCTCTTCCTTATTCTAAAGCCAAGAGTTTCCTCCACAGTAAATTTCCTGGTTGTTGGATTTACATTACTGGGAAGAGATTTAGAGATTTAGAGTCCTAGCACATTAAAACTGGAAGAGATTCTTTCAGAGACCGTCAAGCCCAACCCCAGAGTGATGTGGTTGATGGCACTGAAGTCCAGGGAAGAGTGTGACGTGCCAGGAAAGGAATTTACACTGAGCCAGTCTCCTCGCCTTATCAATAACCTCTCCCCTCCCAGAAGTCGCAAGGTCCGCCACCCATGAGCCTACTTGGATGAGATTCCTTACACAGCAGTCCCTGCGCCGTGTTGGGGTTTCCTAGATTTGCCATTTCTGTGTTCTTTCTTCAACTATTCTCATCTACAGCAATGTCCCTAATTTCCACAAATGGCTGCTGACTCCCACGTTTGTATATCCCGCCCTGACCTCTCCACTCAGCTCCTGCTACCCGCCTCCTCTTTCTTCCTCACCCCTGATAGATGGCATATTTTAGATCTGTTCTTTCCTAGCTGTGGCCTGTTTAGGGGACTGTTAACTTCGCCTCCACTTGCCTCTACCTGCTCAGTCTCATGGACAACACTGAGGTTTACCTTGAAATAGACTCAGGGTCTCTACCTAAAACCCACACCTGACCTAGGCACCGCTGCTTGGAAGCCTTCGGTTTTTCTCCAGCCAGCAAAGATGCATCCTGTGTACCCAGGGCCAGCTGCCCGATGGCCCTGTCTCCTCCACACACCCTGCAGTTACAGCTACGTGCAAGCCACGGCTGCGTTGTACCTTCTTGCCTTGGGAAGTGCTATTTCTTGTGCCTGGACACCCCAAATTCCACTTTATCCTTGTCCTCTCTAAAGGACATGCCTAAGATCTGCACTGGGCACCACCCACTTCTTGCAGTTCGTCTGGCTGTGTCGGACTGTCTTTCCTGAGTTTTATTTCTAAGTATATTTATGCACAAACGCATCTGAGTATCACATTGTGCGATTTGTTATGGGGCCAGTGGACTCTGGAACCTTTGGCAAATTCAGGAGTCCCACCTCCCAGTATCCTCATCTGGAAGGTCCTGCCTGCCCAGCCCTCGTGCTGGGAGGCAGCGAGTGGTAGACAAGCCCTGGCCTCTGCAAAGCCCTGTGATCCTGGACAAGTCATTTTATTAATACTTTTGGCCACAGTCTCCTGGGCTGCTTATTTCAGACATGGTTTGCTGTTTGCTGAGGCCGTCCTAGCTGCCCCGTCCCTGAGGTCGTCTGCCACGTGAAGAGGATGCCTGCACCTGCTTTGTTTGGGAGAGAGGGTGATTATTGGTGGTATTTTAAGGTGAAAAAGACAGATATGCTTGCTTCAAGACCTTTCGTCAAAAAGACGTCTTTTCTTGGGGAGCGAAGCGTTTTTTATATCGGAGTTAATCATCTCATATCCTTCTTTTAAGATGAAAAGGAGATCAAGAATACAGGAATCATTCCTGTCTGGAGAGAAGAGCTTCCTTTGGGCTGAAAATTTATTGTTCTTATTTACTGTATCTATTGTGCTTGGATGTCTCATTAGAGAGAGAAAGAGAGAGAGATAGGGAGAGAGGGGAGTAGTGTACAGGAGTTTGGAAGCCTGGGTCTAGAAAGGTTTTGTCCTGGCTTTACCACTTCTTAGCCACTTGCTATGAATTAGCCTCGGAGGCCTTAGTTCTCTCATCTGGAAAGTGGGGATATGTGGCATTTGTGTTCCCTGGTTCAGGGGCCTGTTGTCAGGACATGCACGTAAGCACACCCCAGTGCTGTGTCCACGTGTGTATAATCATTATTCTGTTTGGCTACTGTGTGGGGCCGAGGGTTAGAACCTGTTCTTGCTATTTGAGGACAAATACTGACCTCTGGCATTTGTGCCAAAAATAACAGAGCAATTTTCCCCGAAGCTAACAAGACACAAGGCTGCCTGCCTCTCAGGGGACTACTCATCAAGAGTGACAACAGCTGGTGACTATGCAACCTACAACAGCATTTGCATTTTCACCACCCGCCACCAGAATGCAAGGTTCCGGAACCTTGGCACGCTGCTCGGAAGAGCTAGGCTCCCTGGCTCTAGGAGGCACTCATCCCACAATCGTATTGTTGTACATTTAATGGAATACATGCTTAGAAACATTTAAAGTTTGGGGGAATCACGGTGACATGTTTGAGCAAAACACATTCACAGATGCTCAAAAAAAGGTTAAGTGTCTTGTTAAAATCATACCAAACTCCTCGGGTAGAGTATAGACTCTCAGGGGCAGTGGGTATTTAGTTTTCTTTTTGTCTAACTATATTCTCTCTACCACGCCTGGGCCAGTAAATACAGGGTCGGCATCTTGCTCGGTGAATGTGCTTGCGTGTGTAATTTACACTCACAGGTTCGTTTCAGCTAAGGAGAGCGTGGCTTTCTACCAAGACCATGCCAGATTCATACTTCTCTCAGATTGTCTGAAATGACAGAGGTGTTTTTAATGAGGGCAATTATAACTGCGTCTGACTGCAGCTCAAAGCGAAGGCTGAGACACCGTGTGTGTGTGTGTGTGTGTGTGTGTGTGTGTGTGTGAGAGAGAGAGAGAGAGAGAGAGAGAGAGAGAGAGATATGGGGAGGGGGAGAGGGAGAGGGAGAGATTGATTCATGAACGCAGAGCTCTCAGAGAGGGTGGAAAGCGCTTTTCAGCTGCACGGGGCTCCCTCCGAGAGAGGGCAGGAGCTGGCGAGCCCAGCCCAGTCTGCAATTTCCGTGGCGCTGCCTGCTGCTTGCTTTCTGCTCCCCAGAAGCAGGCTTTTAAGGATGAGGGGGAAACTCATCATGGTTGATGTATTTCAAACCAGTTATATTTGCATCTCGGATATTTTTATCCCTCTGAAATGTGTGCTTATATTCATCAGAAAACTGTGATTTTTTTTTTCTCCCAAAATACAACCATCCAAGGGAACACTTATGCAAAGTGGGAAACGGTAAAGCCATTTCATGAACTTGTATCCTCATCTGGGCCTCCCTCCAGGTTACACCAGGGGCCCGAGAATGCCCACTTGCTCTTCAGGTTCTCTGCACACCTTCCCCCTCTGTCCTGACACCACGATGGCAGGTCACCTGAGGACTGATTTAAATGGAAAATGCCACAGCCTCAGATAGCCAGCCGAGTGAGTGTTCTTCAGTGTGGCATCATTTGGACGGCCTTGACTTGCTGCCGGAAAATATAGGCCAGAGCATGCAAGAACCACTAATTAGCTTTTTGCCTAATGGAAAACAAATGGAAATGAGTGGCCAGCATGTAAATATGGTTTGGGGCCATAGAAATATATTAAAATAGAGATAATTATAAAAAATATACATAAAAAGAAAAAAAGAAAAATGTAAAAATTGAAAAAATAAATATGAAAAAAAAATAGTAACTCCTGATGTTTATTTCACATTTATTACAGCCTGGTGCTACATTATTGCATTACTAGACTATCTCATTTACTCCTCACAAAGACCCTGTGAAATAGGTACTATCACCCCTACTTTGAAGATGGAGAAATTGAGGCACAGAGAGGTTCAGCAAGTGGCCCTAGGTCACAGAGCTGGTAAGGAGTAAAGTTGAGTCTCAGACCCAATAAGTCCTTTAGCACCTGCATTCTTCACTACCGTGCTGCCTGTATGCCTAGGGACTGGCAAAGGGCCTGGAAACACAGGCTGTCCGAGCTGAAGGCGGCAGTGAGAATGCAGGTCTAGGAGCTTTCCTGGAATCTTCTGCTGCTGGAGCACCCATTGATTTGCACAGGTGTGTACTAGCCATAACAGGACATCCAGGTGGAGGCTTTACCTCTGCCTGCGGAGAGCTTCCAGCTTGACCAGGAAGGCGGGATGTGTACATGAGTAGCTGTGATCCACCGTACAGAGTGGGAGACACTGGAGAGCTACGGGATCTCAGTGGAAAGGGACGGAGGGGGAGGGGAGCAAGGAGCAGGAGAGGGAGGGAGAGACACAGAAGAACAGAGACAGATGCAGGCAGACCGGAGGGAGGGAGTTCTAGCTCACAGAGCCAGGAGGGGGAGCTTCAACGCAGCAAGGAGCAGGAGAAGAGGGATGGGAGAGTGATGGGAAGGAGGAATGTTCCAGGTGGAGAAAAGCAAGAGGAAAGGTGGGGACGCTCAGTAGACCAAGGCCTGGCGTGAGAAGGGGACAGGAGACCAACATGGAAAACGAGGACAGAGGCCGTGGAAGGCCATGGAGCCAGGCGGAGTCGCTGAGGGCGGGGGTCGGGGCTAGAGTTGGGGTGAGCCTCTGCCAGGAGGAAGGGGCTGAGGCCCGGACCTGCGTGAGCCCCTCAGTGGCCCACCCGGGGAGCCAGGGAGATGCTTGGACACACGTGGGCAAAGCCAGAGCACATGCTGTCCTGCAGCCAAGGGGCAAGGGGGTTTGAAGAATTCTGCCTGTCAGAATGGGGGACAATTCTGCAGAGGAAAGTTGGTTTTTATCACTTATATACTTAGTTAAAGAGCCTTTGTCTCACCAGACAGCCTTTCTAATGTCCCTGTGATGCCATCACTGTGGCCTTGTTGACCAGGCCAGGGAGGGTCCTAATGCCCCGAGGTATTCAGATGTTGAACAAAGACCAATCTCATTTGAGGTCAAGCTGCACTAAGATCGCCTCAATTCCTCCGGCTTCGGTGTGAGTTCACAGGTGGCAGGGGAGGGTTTGGAGCACACTCCAGTGCTTTCTTGGAAGCACGTTGAGCACATGAGCTTCTAAGAGGAATGGGTAGTGGGGATAAGAGTTAGAAAACTGCTGGACCATGTGGCTGCCAGGGGTTCCCCGAAGCCTGGTGTGTGTGTCTCCCTGGCTTGAAACCCTGAGACTCTCGACTCCCAGCATCAATATCCAGGCCATGTTTCGTGAATTCCCCCAGGGTAGTCGGTTTCTTGGAATATTGGTGAGTGACTCATTCCTCCTTTCCTAGAGCTCCTGGAAATATAAAATATAGGACAAGCTTTATCACCAAAGACCTATCGAGAAGTTTCCTTCAAAGAAAATACCGAGCTAGACTGCAGGGAGGCGCTGAGGCTGTCTGGGCGACGGGAGCTTGCAGAACCTGTGCCCACAAGTACCCGCAGACCCCTGCCCAGCACCCAAGATGCGCCTGCTGTAGGTTCAGTCCCCAGGTTCCCAGGACTCAATGCTGAGTGCTGAATCTTGGAAGAAGCCAGGAATTTCCTCTTGGTCTCATTAAACTCAGCCTCTTTTCTGGGCCAACCTCTTTCTGAGGGCTTTTGTTGTACCTCCAGGGTGATCTCGCAGGAATCCTAAACCTTGCAGTGGCCAACGCCTCTCCCACCTACCTACCTTCATCTGAGGTACAAGCTTTGCTGAACCACCTCTGTTCCCAAGAGGTAAGGGAGCAGATGCTGTATTCTTTCCTTTCTTTCCCCTTTACTTTCCCAGGTTGCCCACGGTCCAGGTTCTGGGCACATTGGGTGCCCTGACAGCTACTCTACACTCCCAGATCTGCCCTGTTCCATAGAGAGCCAGGACTCTGCCCCATAAGCCCCGGCCTCCACCTACCTCCCCAGGCCCGTTTCCGATCTCCTCTCCCTTCTATACCATGCTCCAGCCAGACCAGCCCCTCCGGTCCCTGAGCACATAGCATCACTTCATTCCTCCATTCCTACTTTCTTTGCCTGCAGAGTTAACTCCTACTTGTCTTTGAGGACTCAGTTCAGGTTTGACATCCTTTTCGACACTCTCCCTGGTCATCCTATTCCTAGTGCCTGGCCTCCTCACGCCTGTGCATTCCTTGGCCGTAGGACTTGTCATTCTTGGGGCCATGACTCACAGAGTAGCAGAGCAGGCCAGAGAAGACAACTTGACAACTTCAGGATCAACTGAAAGACTAGGCAGGACGAAGCCCTTTGTTTCCAAAGAAGAGAAAACAAAATCCCGAAACAAAACCAAAGAATGAACAGAGTGAAGAGGGTGTCCTTGAATAGTCCTGGGTTTGTTGGCATGAGATACTGACTAGTCATTTGTTCAGAATTTTCCAGAAGAGTGTCTGTCCCAAGAAAGGATACAATAAAATGACCTGTAAGAGCCCTTCCAAAATTGCTTCTGGGATGCCGTGATAGTTCAAGGGGGGAAAATATTCCTGATTCCTTTTGCTTCTGTGCGTGTGGCTCTGTTTCCTTTATTGGATCAGGGGTGGGTGGAGAGGTGGGGGGGTCAGTTGGGAGTGATGCTAGAAACAGGGTGGCAGAACAAAAGGTCAGACTGGCTGGACACTGCGACACATAAGGGAAGTTTGAACAATAATCACCTGACCCAGCAGGCTGACCCTGTTTGAAGGAGCCACTCAAATCCAATGGTGAGGTTGGAATGGTCACTGGGCTGCTTTATGTTTGCCCAGGGACACAACGTTGTACTCTGGCAGACTCTGGCACCTCACTGCCCAATTCTCTCCTGCCTTTGAACTTCTGCCTACAGTTGCCATTGGTAGGAGTGAGCCAGTTTCCTCCCCCGGGGCTGAGCTGTGCTGTGGTGGGATGACACGCCATGCTTTCCTGCAGGAACTGGCTGGGTCATAATGAAGAGTAAGGCATTCATTCATTCATTCATGGCTGAGCACGTGTGAAGCGGTGATAATGCACAGCTTTTGGAAGGGCCATGATCAAGGTTTTTAGACAAGAAATCAGTAGATTTTAAGGCTAATCTGCCCAATATTGGAGAACCCGTGTGGAGCTCGCTCTCCCCCAATCAGGCAGGGGACCCAGTAGGACACAACAACGGCCCCTTTCCAAGCTAGGCCACACTCTGGGTCCCCGTCAGCATGCAGGGAGGTGGTGTGGATGCTTGCTCTTGAAACAGAACACTGTCCCTGCTAAATTGTCACAGGGGAGTCAACAGGGCAGCTGAGAGCCCTCGTTTTGGACTCACCCCAGGAAGTCAGCCTGTTACTTATGCATGCAAGACAGTGTAGGGTGCAAGAAGATGTGATTCTTCAACCTCTCATCTGTGTCAGTAGTTATAAAAGACACTAAGTCGGGGGAATATTTTAAAAGTGTTCCTTTGAGAAATTCAATTTTATAACCAAATGTGACATTTACTGGGGCTGGAGACTGAGGAAAATTCATGGATAGAAACCATATCATTTTTTTTGTGCTTCTTGCCATATATTTTCAGCTTGAACTTCTGTTTGGGTAGAGCAGGGGAGGGAAACGAGGGTATCCCTTCATTAGGTGTCTAGCAATTGATTCTCAGCAGCAGAGATCTCTGGGAAGGAAAACAAGGAAAGCCATTCTAATCTTTTTGTGTGTGTTGTTATTCTTGTTCTTTTGTCTCCTCTTTCTTTTTTCTCTCTATTTACAATTGCTTTCTTCATTTCAGCTTTGGGGAAGATGGAATAGATAGATTTTTCCCTGTTCTTCTCACTAAGCACAACTAAAAAAAATCCTTGACAATGTATAAAAAACAAACACAAGTTGACTCTGAAAGGCAAATAGAAGGCAGATGAGCTAGGGACCTTGGTACCTGAGGAATGACACAGGGGCCAGTTGCCTGAGTTTTCCTTTTGCTTTGTGTAATACATCCCTGATTGGATACTGGAGAAGACAGCAACTTGGAAATGTCAATGGATACAGACAAAAATGCCCCAAGGAAAGCCTGCTTTCTCTAGCCAAAGGACTAAGAAAGATGTAGTCTAAGAAGACAGAGCACTTTTGAAATGATAACCTCTCCATTCCAGCCAAACACTACAGAATAAACAGCAATGCCACTGCGGAAGCAAGGGCTAAGTGGGGAGCCAAGAATTCCACCCTCACCAGGCTGTAATGAGGTGTCCAAACCTGCCACCAGGGTGGTGGCAGGGAAGACACAGTGAGGATCCTGGACTTTCATTCTCATTGAAGGATAGTGAGACCCCCCCTAGGGACCACATGAGGAGTCTGGACTTTCACACAAATCTGGCAGTCATGAGGTGGCCCTACAGAGCCCCACTGGGGTAATGTCAGAAAAGGACTAGTGCAGAGTCAGGACATTCAGCATCACCCAGCAGTAAAAAGGCCACTCCTGCAAAGTGTTGGTGGAGACCATGTGAAAAGTAGTAATGAGGTGCCTGGCTAGGATGGTGTCACCGGAGACCCAGTGGGGAGCCTGAGCTCTCATTCCCATTTAGTAGTAACAAGTATCCTCTCCCCCACCCCAGTGTCAATGGAAGCTGACACCCAACTAGGGAGCAATGAGGTGGTTCTTCTCTCAACCTGCTGGAGTGATGTCAGAGGAGGCCTGCTGTCATACAAGATTGAACGAAGATACAGGGTCTTATAAAACCAAAAATGTCTAGATTTCAATAAAAAATAAATTGCTTGTCACACCAAGAAACAGAAAGAGCTCAAATGGAATGAGAAAAGACAAATACTGACACTGACATGATACAGATTTTAGAATTATATGAGGATTCTAAAGCAGCTGTCATAAAAATGCTTCAACAAGCAATCACGAACATGATTGAAACAAATTTAAAAAGTCTTAACAAATAGTAAACCTCAGCAAAAAATTTAAAAGGTATAGAGAAGAACCAAATTAAAATTTCAAAACTAAAAATGACAATAGCTGCAATAAAAACTTGATGGATGGGGTTAACAGCAGGGTAGAGGAGGCAGAAGTAAGAAGCAATGAACTTGTTGACAGAACAATAGAAATTTTCCAATCTGAACAACAGAGAGAAAGCAGGCTGAAAAAAATTAACAGAACCTGGGAATACACGGGGTTATAACAAAAGATCTAACATTCATGACACAGAGCATCAGGAGAAGAGGAGAAAGGAAACAGGCCTGAAAGAAGTATTCAAGGGAATAATGGCTGCAAAAGTTCCAAATTTTACCGAACAATAAAATTAACTTACAGATTCAAGAAGCTGAGTGAATCCCATACAAGGAAATCTACATAGAGACACATCATAAACTTCTGAGGACTAAAGAAAAAGAAAAAGTCTTGAAAGCAGCCAGAAAGAAATTACGTGTTACATAAGGGAAGAATAATTCCAATGATGGTGGATTTCTTATCAGAAACCACAGTGGCCACAAAGAAATAGCACAACATTTTTCAACTACTGAAAATAAGAACTGCCAACTCAGGATTATATACCAGCAAAATATCCTTCATGAATTAAGGCATTCTCAGATGAAAGCAAACAAAGAGAATTTGTCAGAGCACACCCCTCCTAAAAAAAAAGATGTTCTCTAAACAGAAAGGTGATGTTAAAAGAAGCAACCTTAGACCATCACAGAGGTAGAAAGGACTTGAAAAGAGCAAACATATAGGCAAATCCAGTAGAATTTCCTTCTTCTCTTGAGTTTTCTAAATTAGGCTTGACGGTTGAAGCACAAATTATAGCATGTGGCCTAATGTGGTTCTCAATGTGTGTAGAGAAAATATTGAAGACAATCATATTATAAATTGAGGAGGGTAAATGAATGTAAAAGAAGCTAAGGATTTCATGTTCCCTTGAACTGGTAAAACATCAGCACCAGTATTTAATTTATATATATGCAATGTAATGCCTAGGAAAACCACTAAAAAAAGCTAAACAAAGAAATACACTCAAAAATACTATAATAAATCAAAATAGAATTATAGAACATGTTCGATAGCCCACAGAAATTTAGGAAAACGAAAACAGAGAGTCATAAAACTTAAAGAGCAAACAGAAAACAAAAAATTAAATGGCAGACCTACACTTTAACATGATAATAATTATATTAAATATAAATAGTCAAAATGTACTAATTAGAAGACAGAGATTAGTAGAGTGTATAAAAAGCAACTCCAACTGTATGCCATTTAAAAGAAATTCACTTCATATATAATGGCAGAGGTAGGATGAAAGTAAAAGGATGGACCACACAAACATTAATCAAAAGAAAGCAGGTGTGGCTATATTATTACATAAAGTAGACTTCAGAGCAAGGAAAACAAGAGAGATGGAGAGAAAAATAATGAATTTCAATCATGGAGGACATTACGTGAAGTAAAACAAACCAGGCGCAGAAAGACAAACATCACATGTTTTCACTCATACGCAGGAGCTACAAAAACTGATCTCATGAAGGTAGAGAGCAGAGTGTTGGTAACCAGAAGCCGGGGAGGTGGAGAGGGGGCTGAAGAGAGGTTGGTTAATAGGTACAAAAAAAGTTAAATGGAAGAAATAAGTTCTAGTTTGTTAGCACAGTAGGATAACTGTAGTTAGCAATAGTTTACTGTATATTTCAAAATTGCTAGAAGAAAAGTTTTGGAATGTTTCCAACATGAAGAAATGATGAATGTTTGAGGTGGTGGATATCCCAGTTACCCTGATTTGATCGTTACACATTGTATGTATGTATCAAAATGTCACATGTACCCCATGAATATGAACAGCTCTTGTATATAAATAAAATATAAAGGCTTAATCGACCGAGAATACATAACAATCCTAAATGTGTACACACCAAACAACAGAGATGCAAAATACATGAAACAAAAATTGATACAACTGAAAGGAGAAATAAACAAATGCACAAATATAGTTGAAGAGCCCAACACCCCCTCTTAGCAATTGCTGGAACAACTTGAGAGAAAAATAGCAATATATGGAGCAACTCTACAGCACCATCAACCAGTAGGATCTAGTCGGTGTTTATAGAACATTCTACCCGATAACAGCAGAAAACACATTCTTTTTAAGTGCCCATAGAGTACACACCAAGATAGATCTCAACAAACTTAAAAGAATTGAAATCATACAGAGTATGCTTTCTGATCATAATGGGATCAAACTAAAAAAAGAAAATAACCCAAATTTTCTGTTTCTTTTTTTTCATCTTTTGTTTGTTTTTCTGTTTTTCACTTGTGCTGCGCCCATTCTTAATTCCCACCACTCTGGCCTGCCCATGCTCTAAGTGCTGCAGTGAGGGTGCAGTTCTTGGGAGGCTTTTGGAGTAGGATGAGGCTTATGGCCCAGATCTTCAAAGAAAAGGGAGAAATGGACTTTCCATTCTCTTAATCCTCTCTCTTGGAACCTTCTCTCTGCTCTTGGAGAATTGCCATAACCTTGACCTTGCTCTGTTGTGACTGTCCCTGGAACCTTTCTATATAAAGAGAGAGGAAGATGGTTAGAGTCTGAGTCTGTGTCCCTGAAGATGGATTTGCATCACATGTGCAGCTTAAACAGTTTTGTGACAAAAAAAAAAAAAAAAAAAAAAAAAATTAAATGGAGCAGAAAAAATAGCTTTCCTTATGAGATCAAAAATTCAACAATACACTTCCAATGCAGAAGGCAGAAGTCAAGAATGACTGCGTCTGCCGGGGATCCTCTCTCCCCTGTGGACCCGTCATTGCATAATCATGTGCTGTGTGCATGCGACCCCTTCAGTGCGGCTGAGCCGTGAAACCCAGTGCTGCTCAAACGTGGGGAATATTTCTCAAAACTGCACATTCCCAATCATGTGCTTGTTTCTCCCTGACAGTTCTGTGGGCCCTAATTTTTTTATATCCATACATAAGAAAGGAAGAACGACTCCCTCCTTTTCACTATAAGGTGAGCTAATGGCCAAGCACAGCGGGGGCTCAGTCTGTGACAGGCGGCAGCTGTTCAGGCTCTCTGTCCCAGAGGACAGCAGAAGGCAAGGGAGAGGGGGTGGAAGCAGGATTCAGGGAGCTCAAGGCAGGAAGTCTTTCCTAAGGCTGTATCCTCCCTGGGCCTGGGCGCTGGGGCAGATGGCGCTTGCTTTTGCCATCACTCAGAAAGCCATGGCCAGATACTTGGGGCAAAAGGGGAAGGGAGGAGGTCCAACCATCATTTCCAGAAGCTATTCAGAGTCCCTGTGCTTTAAAATCACATAATTCTGCTCTCTGAATATCGCAGAAGCAATTTCATACAATGTGGCATTTGCTGGGCCACATCCCCTGGTTGGGGTGGTGGCAGGGGTGAATTACTGTGTCTAAGGCTGCAACCAGCTTAAACACTTTCATCTCCTTCTTGTGGTTAAGACCATTCACCTGAAATCCTGCTGTAACCTTCCTCACCCTCTCCCTACTCCTTGCTGTTCGATTCTGAACTCAGTGATTTTGTGCTTCTGGCCTTGGGTAGAGCCAGCTTCTCTGTTTCTGATTCTCTGCTTCTACGTAGATGAGCAGGTCAGGACTGTGGACCAGGTGAACGTCAAATCAGTGTGGAGAATGTCCTTATTCCCAGCAGATGCACACTCACATACTTAGGGGTAACCTGATGTCTGTAACCAACTCTCAGATGATGAGAGAGAGCGAGTGCGCACAAATACAGCAAATGCAGCAAATGTTAATAACTGGGGGAACCTTGGTGATGGGTACATAATGTGCACTGTATTATTCTTATGGATTTGAGGATTTTCAAAGTTAAAAAAAAGATGGGAAAATCAGTAGGCAAATGTAAACTGCTTCTCTGAAGTCTCAGGTCAGAGCAGTGGTCTCTGCCCTGGGGGAGTCATGTGGTTAGGGTGCTGACCCGAGTGAATGCATCAGTTACCTGGTTTCATCCCAGTTTGTGATGCTCTTGGATGGTTCCCAGGTCATACTATGGTAGGAGTAACACTGAGTGGTATTCAAAACACTTGAAGTCCATTGCCTGTGCCTCTTTCTGAGCCTTGAGATGTCTATGTTTCAGAGTGGACCTACTGAATCAAAATCTCTGGGAGTAGAAACAAAGAATATTTATATTTTAAAGCCATTCTCTATGTAAATATTTAATTTTAAGATGGTAAGATGAAGGCTTCTCTGCCTCTTTTGGAAAACAGCAAAGAGATCGAGAACCAGAAAAGAAATCTTCACTGTTGATGCAACTTGGAAATGCCTATGATCTCAGACCATCTATGCAGAGGGAGGGCTCTTGCTACTTGCAGCAGAGATTGGGTGAGGATGAAGGTGGTCAGTAGGAAAGGACACCCACATGGGACATCTATGGCAGAGCCCACTGACCATGGCCCTCTCCATCCTAGGGGCACATCCAAAGCATGGCCAATGTTTGGAGCAAGAAGATGAAGATGTGGTACTGGCTATGGGAGCCTCCCTGGACAGGGTGTGACATCACAGAGGGGTTGGAGGAAGCAGAAGGAAAGGAGAAAATGTTCAGATCTGCCACTTTGCAAAAAGCATCTCTTTGTGGATGCCAAGCAGCTCTGTGGCTGCCAATCTTGGTCAGCTGTGGGGTGTGTAAGGACTAAACCTTTTGACAAAACCCAGTATCTGACATAGCTGTGCTCTGAGATGGAGAGACTCCATGCTACATCGCAGTGCTCCCTCTTCTCAACACAGTCCCTCCACAGATTGCTGATCCAGAAAGAAATCCCCTCATTCATGAAGAGCCAGCAGAGGATGTGTCCAAAATGTCACAGGAAAAACAAAAAAGACAAACTAGAGGCTGAAAAATCATCTAGAAGAGAAAAGTAAAGGGAATAGTAAATAGTGAAGTGAAATAATAAAGCAATTATAGAAATAGTAAAGTGATATAGTAAGTGAGTATAGAAATAGAGGCCATGTTGGATTTAGAAAAGAGAGAAAAGGACCGATGAAAATATAATCAGGGACACGGAACACAGACTTGAGAAAATAGAGCAAAATGAAAAGAAAACAAACAGATTGAACTGAAAATGACTGACATGGAAGACAGAAAGATGACTCAACGTACATATAATTTGTGTCCTTATAGAAGAAAACAGAATAAATAAGAAGAAAAAATTTGCATATATCATTTAATAAAAATTTCATATGAAACTCAATTGTTAATAGTGAAGGGATTCACGGACATTGATATATATCCTGAGATAGTTATTGAACTTCAGAGAAAAAGAAGGAATTCTACAGGCATCAGTGTATAAAGAACACACAGAAAAGAAGAAAAAGCCAGACTATCTCTAGACTTCTCTCTAGAAACACTCAGTGGTAGAAGACAATGGGATATGATCTAAAGTCTTTAGAAAAAGAAAGTGAGATACCACAATTTTATACCCAGCCACCCTGGTGTTCAAACAAAAAGATGCCTGAGAGATATATTTTAAAGGTGCAAACACTCAGGGAATCACATTCCCCATGAGCTTTTTTGAAGACACCGTGAAGAAAAACCTCAGCTGCCTAAGAGGAAAATGGAGGAACAGTGATGAAAGATTTCAGTGAGTGATGAATCCATATACACACAGATCTAAGTATAAAACATTCATGAAAATGATGACCACAGGAAAGAATAAAGAAGTGAAAACCATGACAAAGTTAAAATAATAATATAGGTAACAAAATCCAGGTGACAGACAGGAGAAAGAGAAGATGAAAAGTGGTGAAAGAGAGCTAAGTTTCTTACCTTGAAAACCAAGGAATCAGATATATTTAAAGCTGAAAAAATCAATTAAGGGAACTATATAGGGCTATTATTTAAAAGAGTAAAGGTAAACACTAGATGAACTAGGACTAATAGCGTAACCAATCAAAGCCACACAGTGATGGAGGAGGAGAAAAGGTAGATGAAAATAGAAAATCAAAGAACTGAAATATAAGTACAGTTTATGGTGTGGAGATCATGTATGCTGTCTAAAGAACAGAGAGATAAGTACAGTATATACGGTAGAAGAGCAAAATGAAACTATCAGCTCACTGAATTTGCAGAATTATAGATTGTAAAAAACCCCACACACAACAAAGGAAAGCAAACATGAAAAATGAAGAATAATGGAAACATTTTTAAGACTTGGAGGCTTAAAGGACAATAACAACTCTAATAAATATTACCTAAAATACAGTAATAGGTAATTATTATGAAAAAATCTCCAAGATATGTTGTTAAGTGAAAAAGCTACTTACAAAAGAGAGTGTACGGCACCAGTGTTCCACTTATGTTTATGAAAGTGTGTGTATATGCATGTATATATATAAATTTTATACGACATAGAACTACGGACATCTGAACACATACACACACATGCGTGTGCACGTGAATAGCCTATCTCTGGAAAGATGCACTGTGGAATGGTAATTGCAGTTATCTCTGGGACGAGAGGCTAGGAACTGCAGTCCAGGAAGGATTTTCACTCCTGCGACTTGGCACTTTTTATTTTAACTATGTGTTTACATTACTTTTTCAAAATATAGATAACGCTTCAAAAGCTCTGCAGGTGATCCCAGCCAGCGAAGCAGCCCAGTTTCTTCATTTCAGGGCTTCTGACAACCTAATGGCAGCTGTTTTTTATCTCAGTGGGAGAGATAAAGTGATCATTGCTCCCCTGCTTCATGTGGGGTTTTGGCAGACCAGCAAATAGTCTTATTGATTTACTTGTGTCTGAAATTTCCTGGTTTCAAAAGAAGGTTATAGTCAACTAAAAAAAAAAAAAGAAAGGTAAAACTGAAATCTCCGTTGTGAACCGGGGCTTTGGATTCTCTATGAGCGTTTAGACTTTGTCTTCCTGTTGCAGGGCCTCATTTCAACTCCCCCGAGTTACTAGGATGGGATCTTAGCTTATCTCCCGGACTCTGGTCTCCTTGTCCTTCAGTTCCCTCTTGTTCCCATTTTCCCTGCTGGTCCCTTGCACCAAGGCTCCTGTGACCGCTCTCTCAGACACACGGTGCGCTGGCCCAGCCCTGCTCCAGGCGGGCCGGGTGCCAGGCAGGATGCTGGTTTCCACCTTTGCCCCCGTTGCCTTCCCAGGCAAGAATAACCTCAAAGCCCTTGCTGTTCCGTCCCACACTGGTTCCTTTCTCTCCCGCATCCTGTCATACTCACAGGTGGTGCCTCTCAATTTGGCCCTTCATTGTTCTCCAGTGACCTCAGTTGTGATCATTTTTCTCCAATTTGGGTTTAAGCTCCTTCGGGGGAGATCCCGGGGCTCTATGTTCTAAGTAGGTCCCAAATCTGGCCCCTTCCCACCATCTTTACTGGCTTAGGCCAAGCCACCCTCATTTCTCGATGACTTTTCCCGGCCGGTTTCCTTGCGTGTCCTCTCTTGCCTCCCGTGGTCTGTTCTCTACTGAGCAGCCGGAGCCACCGTTGGCTTTGAATTGCTAATCGGAAGGTTTCTCTCCCTGGCTTAAAACCTTTCAGGGCTTTCCAGCACACTGGTGACAAACTCTAGGCTTCAGGTGACTTAGGAGTCCCTGCAGGATCTGCCCCTGGGATGCCCTTCCCCCACCCCCTGCTTCCAGACCTTCCCCCCATCATTCGCTCCTCGGTCTCTGACTTCCTCTCTGTTCTTTATACACCAAGTCCCGTCCCTCCCTGGGGCTACTGCACTTGCCAGGAAAGCTCTCCTTCCACCTCCTTGCGTGCTCTCTGTGTCACAGCACCCAGGTCATGGGTACAGTGTCACCTCCTCCAAGGCTTTCTCTGACACCCCATCTGATGAGGTCCCTTCTCTGCCTCCTGCACACCTGTCACTTTCTAACCTTTTCCCTACTTAATTTATCTTTGCAACTTTCATCTTCACTCTGTACATGGACATATAGCGTAATCTGGGGTTGGACCGCCTGGGTTCAAGTCTCAGCTCCACTACTTAAGCTGTGCGGCATCAGGCAAATTCTCGCTTCCCCTGCCTTAATTTTCTCAACTGTGCAGTGGGGACAGTGTGATATATCCCTTATGGGATGGTAGTGAGGATAAAAGGAGATAGTATGAAAGGCATTAGAAAGCTCACAGGCAGGAGGGGAGGATGACGTAAGTATTTGTTGTTAATATGAAACAGGCATTTATTGGCTCAGTATTGCCTGACTCCTCACCCAACGCCGTCAGTTGTGGTGTAGTCGTCGTCTCGGGCTGCCACAACAAAGTGCCATGGACTGGGGAGGATTAAGCAACAGGAATTTATTTCCTTCCAGGTCTAGAGGTCAGAAGTCCAAGAACCAGGTGTCAGCAGGGCTGGTTTCTTTGGAGGCCTCCCTCCGTGGCTTGCAGGTGGCATCTTCCCTGTGTCCCCACATGACCATCCCTCTGTGCGTGTTTGTGTCCTGATCTCCTCTTCTGGTAAGGACACCAGACAGGTTGGATTAGGGCCCAGGCCAGTGACCTCATTTTGAACTTAATCACCTCTTTAAAGACCCTGTCTCCAAACATAGTCACATTCTCAGGGACTGGGGTTTAGGACTTCAACATTTGAACTTTGCGGAGCACAATTCAGCCATAACATCTAGAGGACTAGGATTGAGACCTGGGCAACCCTGTGACCTCAGCGGGTAGAAACGCGTATTCCAGCACAGTCCAGTCTCTCAATAAGGACCCGCTGGGTGTGTGAGAGCAAATCCCACCAGGGCCACCCTCTGCCCGCAGCTGAGAAACACGGAGCATCTGGGCTCTGAGCTGAGGACGCCCGAGGAGCATCCTTGAGAAGCATCAAACTAGGGAACACCCGGGGCCTTGGATTGTGTATCCTAAAATTTAAATGACTCCTTCACAGCCCAGTGGCAAGAAGGGGACCGGCCTCACTGAAGAGCTGATGCTAGGTTCCTTGGCAACTCAGCTACTGGGGAGGAAAGAGGGGTGCAGGTGACCCCAAGCTTCCGTAGCTGGGCTGTGGGTCAGTGCTCAGTCAGCAGCTGGGTCGCGCCCCACTGCAGGTCACACCTCTATTCCAATCAAGCAAACACACCACGTCCCTTTCTTGGCCTGCTCTTCAGACCCCAAGTGAGACTGGAAGATGGCCCTTCCTGGAACTGGCTTCCGATCGCATGTAAGGTGTCAGAATCGCCAACGGCTGCAGTTTCTCCCGTGAGTGCTGTAGAAAATAGCTGTATTTTACTTATTTACAATCAGGTAAACCTCACGCTATACAATAGTTGAATTCCCCAAAGGCTGTGTGTGACTTTTAAGTCCAAGTCTAACTGAAATAGGCAGGGTTGGAGGGGTTACTATTTATAGTAAGTATCCAGTGTGTCTCTTCTGGCCAGCAGGGAAGCCTTCTCATTTAACTGCTGCTTTTGTAAATGTGACCTTTACATACAGACACACACACACACACATACACACACACATTTTTGCCTTGATGTCTGTGGAGGCCAGGGATCTAACCCTGATTTAACTCTAAAAGGGGAAGGCTTTATTAAGTAGCTTAAACTGCAGAGAAAATTGTGATCCTAGCTTAAGCTAAAATATCACGAAAAGCCCAGAAATAGCCTCTTTGGGGATCTTGCTTTTCTCTGGGCAGTAACCTGGTGATTGCTACTTTGCAACAGAAGCTATGGAGACTGTGCATTTAGCCCTGTGGATTGTTAGGGAAATAGGAAGACATGGAGGTTTCTTGCTCTTACATTTGTGCTACGTGGTAGGTTGATTTAGTTGAAAACACTCTGGGGGTTTTGTGAAAGAGTATAATGCTTTAAAATTTTCATTTGCTAAGTGGTTCCCCTGGACAGCCTGGGGCTTCAGAGGCTGGGAAGACCCAGGGCAGACATTTTGGCTGATGTGTGACATCACTTGTCGCCGGGATGAAAAAGCAGAAAGTCCAAGACAAGGGGTCTGATATCCACAGGGACAGCCACAGCTGGGCGATTTCCTCTGGAGGTAGGACAGAGACTCTTGAAAAGGCCAGAAAGGTGGATCTCAGAGCCAACAGCGGAGCAGCACTCACGAAGAGTTTAGAGACTGGACGTCCACAGCTAAGCAGAGACTGTTGCAGAAGAGCCATCCAATAGAATTGAGAAACGAGGCAAAGCGTCTTATATTCTTTTTTCTTTGAAAAATTTTCTTCTTTTTATGTTATTTGATTCATTAACATTTTAGACGGGGTAAGTCCTGATTTGTTAGTATGTCTTTGCTTAAATGAGTAAGATCATGAGTTAATGAAATTTGAATTCTTAGTTTTTGAGATTCAGAGATGGTTATGCCTGACGGCTCACTGTGCCTCCAAAGGTAACCAGGACCGTGGCCCCAATGACTGGAAGAAAGATTGAATGCTTCTTTGGCCATATGCTACACCCTCAACTTCTAAATTTTGATTGGTAGATCACACCTGTGATCTACTTAGATTTATTATAAACCTGGCTTAGAGTGGGTGCAGGAAGACATGGAAACGGCCACATCTATTTGTTACTGAGTCTCTGAGAGTTTGTTCTTTTGGAAGTACATCTGGTGCCAGACATTCATATTTTCAATGGTTTGGACGGAATTTTGCTTTATTCACAGTGTGGGGTTGACATCTAAAATCGGTTTTTGTGCGTAAGGAAATAACATTATTAAAATATTATTAGAATAGGTTTCCACAGGCACTTTGTTACGCATGACAAAATGCATAATTAGCTGGAGGTAAGAGCTAATAGGTTTAAAACATAAAGGCTCCGCTTCTAAAATAATGTTCAGCTGATATTTATATGCATTGCTGTGACTTGTGAAAGAAACAGATTGTTCTATGGCTCACAAAAGTCTTATTGCCTTGTATTGTTTCTTTAAACAATTTTAAAATACAGAGTGCTTGTTTTTTGGGTGGAGGGAGGGAGGGTGAACTTCTGTTATATTGGCAGTTTGGAGGTTGAGTTTAAACTGTTTGACATGACAGGACCCCAGGAGAGATCATCTGAAAATACTAGCTTTTCAGGGGCAATGAGTCATCTAGCATCCCAAGCCATGTTGGGGGGCTGAGGCTGGTTTGAAAGCAAGTCTGCATCATGCAATAGCTGATGCTTGACAGAGATGCAGGAAAGGAACATCCAATTCTTTCATAGTTTTCTTTTATTCAAACACTGGCATTCAGATTAAATATGTGTATGCCATTGTTTCATACATTGGAAAAACAAGTCAGGGTAAGACATGAAACCTAGACAGAGCTAGACAACTTACCCAGACTTGTATGCTCTGTTTGTGATTAGGTAGCTTAAAATGCGAAGATTTGAAGATGTGCCAGGGCTTCAGGGGAGGCAGGGAGTGAGACCCCACTGTTGGGGTCATGTGATTAGTTGCCTTATTTGGAATATCACTGGAGATGTCTCTTCAAAGGCACCTGCTGCAAGCAAACATACACCTTGCCAAGGCCTCCTCTAAAAATGAGAAGAGGACACTTTGCTTTGCTTTATTTTTACTGAAGTGACGGCACCAAGGCGTGCTCTAGGGGTCTTTAGCAGTTCCATGAGTCCATCAGCCCCTACTCTCCCCCAAATCAACAAGCAGAAAAGTTATGCAGAGACAGATGCTCTCTGGGCTGTGAGGCTTCAGAAGGAGCTGGTTTCCTTGTCTTTGTCCTTAGAACTAGAACTCCCAAGTATCTCCTGGCTTGAGCGCTAACCATAACCCAAAACCTAATTTGCACACAGAAAATCTCTATGGGCACATAAGAAAAGCTGGAGTCCCCATTGACTGGGTGATTCATATATACTGCGAATAATGTAAAGTCTGTGTCAGGTGGGAGAGAGCTGTATCTCTAATGTGATGCTGAAGTAGCTAAGAAATAGTCTACTTCACTTGACACGGAACACAGAAGTTACCATTGTACAGAAAAAAGTGGAGGAGGCATCGTGCAAACATTTTCAGATAACTGTGCATATTCTTCTCTGCCAGCCATGAGCCATCCTCCTCCAGTTCTTGGCCATTTCACAGGGCAGGGAAAGAAGAGGACAGTGAAGGCACTGGCTGCAGGGGGGCAGGGGCTGGGGGCCTGACCCTCCTGATCTTGAACTGTCTTGTTCTGTACAATGCAGACCCCAGCTCCTCTGTGGGGAAGCCAGAGGTAGAACCAGCAATCTTTTCAGATTCCTTGTAGCTTATCTAGTTGTTGTTCTATAAATGGGGGGGCTAGCTTAGGAAGAATTTGTCCACATTATCTCCCTATTAATGGCCGAGGAGCCATGTGCTCTTGCTGATGTTCTAACATATGGTAATGCAGGAACTCTCCCCATTGTCTCTTTGGTTTTTATGGGGTGGCTTATAGTTTAATGACTGGGGGCTTTGACACATGATTCTCAACATTGGAACAGATCATCCAGATAGAAAATCAACAAAGACACATTGGATTTAAACTGCACTTTAGACCAAATGGACCTAGCAGACATGTACAGAACATTTCATCCAACAATTGCAGAAGGCACATTGTTCTCATCAGCACATGGAGCATTCTCCAGGATAGATCGATAGATCATATGTTAGGCCACAAAACAAATCCCACCAAATTTAAAGAAATTGAAATCATGTCAAGTATCTTCTCAGGCCACGATGGGCTAAAACTAGAAAACAGTAACAAGCAGTAACAGTAACTTTAGAAACTGAACAAATAGATAAAAATTAAACAATATGGTTGTGAATGAACATTGAGTCAATAAAGAAATTAAGAGTAAAATTTTTGAAAAGTCTTGAAACAAATGAAAATGGAAACACAACATATAAAACCTATAGAATACAGTAAAAGTAATACTATATCAAAAAAGCAGAAATATTTAAAAGAAAAAACCTAGTTATGCACCTTAATGAGCTAGAAAATCAAGAACAAAGCAAACCCAAAATTAGTAGAGAAAAGAAATAATAAATACTATGCAGAACTGAATAAAATAGAGACTTAAAAAATAAGGAATCAATAAAACAAAAAGTCTTTTTGAAAAGATAAAATCAATAAACTGCTAGGTAGACTAGCCAAAAAGAAAAGAGAGAAGATCCAAATAAATAAAATCAGAAACAAAAAGAGAGACACTACAACTGATATCACAGAAATATAAAGGATAATTAAAGACTATTATGAATAACTATTTGCTAACAAATTGGAAAATTCAGAGGAAATGATAAACTTCTTGGACACATAACAACCCACAAAGATTGAACCAGGAAGAAATACAAAACTTGAACAGACCAATAATGAGTAATGAAATTAAATTAGTAACAAAAGTCTTCCAACAAAGAAAAGCCCAGGACTGGATGGCATTACTGCTCAATTCTACCATATGTATAAAGAAGAAAAAGCTGATGAAAAATTGAAGAGGATGCAAACAAATGGAAAGACATCCCATGCTCATGGTTCGGAAGAATTAACATGGTTAAAATGATCATACTACCTAAAACTATCTACTACATGTTCAATGCAATCCATATCAAAATACCAATAACACTCTTCACAGAAATAGGAAAACAATCCTAAAATTAGTATGGAATCACAAAGGACCCTGAGTAGCCAAAACGATCCTGAGCAAAAAGAACAAAGCTGGAGGCATCACACTATCTGACTTCAAAATATACTAAAAAGCTATATTAACCAAAACAGCATAGTATTGGTATAAAAACAGACACAGAGACTAATGGACACAGGATAGAGAACCCAGAAATAAACCCACATATTTACAACCAACTGGTTTTTGAGAAAGGTGCCAAGGACCTGTATTGGGAAAAGGACAGTCTCTTTGACAAACAGTGTAAGGAAAACTGGATATCCATATGCAGAAGAATGAAATTAGATCCCTTTCTCTCACCATATACAAAAATCAACTCAAAATGGATTAAAGACTTAGATGTAAGGCCCCAAACTACAGAACTACTAGAAGGAAACATAGGGGAAACACTTGAGGACATTGGTCTAGGCAAGGATTTTATGGCTAAGACTTCAAAAGCGTGGGCAACAAAAATAAAAATAGACAAATGGGACTATATTAAACTAAAAAGCTTTTATACATCAAAGGAAACAATCAACAGAGTGAAGAGACAATATGTACAAGGGGAGAAATTATTTGCAAACTATTCATCTACCAAGAGACTAATATTCAGAATATATTCATATAAGAGACTCAAATAACTCAACAGCAAAAAAACAAATAACCCCATTAAAACTCAGGCAAAGGATCTAAATAGACACTTCTCAAAAGGAGACATGCAAATGGCCAACAGGTATATGAAAAACACACAACATCACTAATCATCAGGGAATTGCAAATCAAAACCACAGTGAGATATCATCTCACCCCGGTTAGAATGGCTATTATCAAAAAGGAAAAATACAACAAATGCTGGTGAGGACGTGGAGAATAGATAACTCATATACACTGTTGGTGGGAATGTAAATTATTAATAGTACAGCCATTATGGAAAACAGTATGGAGGTTTTCCCAAAAACTAAAAATAGAATTATTACACAGTTCAGCAATCTCACTACTGAATGTTAACCCAAAGGAAAGGAAATCATTATATCAAAGAGATACCTGTGCCTACCTGTTTATTCTCAATAGCCAAGATATGGAATCAACCTGCATGCCCATCAGTAAGTGAATGCATAGAGAAAATGTGGTATATATACACAATGGAAAACTATTCAGCCATAAAAACAAATGAAATTCTGTCGTTTGCAGCAGCATGGATGGAACTGGAGGTCATTATGTTAAGTGAAATAAACCAGACACAGAAAGACAAATGTTGCACATTCTCACTCATATATGGGAGCTAAAAAAATTGATCTCAAGGAGGTAGCAGGTAGAAAGCTGATTATCAGAGGCTGGGAAAGGTGGGGGCATGGGGATGAAGAGAGGCTTTCTGGTGAGTAAGAACACACAATTAGAGAGAAGAAATAATAAGTTGTGGTGTTTGATAGCATAGTAGGATGCCTGCCGATAGTTAACGCAGATTTATTGTATATTTCAAAGTAGCTGGAAGAGAAGATTTGAAATGTTACCGCCACAAACATGATAAACATTTGAGGTGATGGATACCCTAATTACTCTGATTTGATCATTACCTATTGCAAACATGTTTCAAAACACTACATGTATGCCATAAATATGTACAATTGTTATGTATCAATTAAAAACCCAAATAATACACAAGGGCCTGTGTTGAAGGAAGTGATGCCTTTTATGTTGAGAAGTGAATTATGTCAAGGTAGGGGTTATTCAACAGTGAATTCTCTCAGTACCTTAGAGGTTACTGAGGGAATAATCTCCAGTGTGGGCCTGCTCCAGTTCCTCCTCATTGCAGCCTGATGAGGTTAATAGAATCATATGCTGGAGGGATTAGATGTAATTTTCATGATTAAAGACATTGCAGAAAAAGAAAAAAACCTTTCAACTCAACTGCATGACATTTTGCAACATGCAAGTTCTCCAAATTGAGAGTCTAGTGTAGCATTTCTCCTTCCCGGGGGCAGGTCCTTACAATCTCTGAGCATCAGGGTTGGGGAAGTGGGGAATCAGCTTCACTCTGTATTTGGTTGGTGTTTGCATATCATGGAATTGAAGTGAGTTTTCACAAACTTGGGTTCAGAGTCTCCTTCCCAGTCCTGGGCAGCAGTGTTCTAACCCTGATCGCGTCAAAGCACAAAGGAATGCGATGGCATCTGATGCACCTGTTGTACACACGTCTACTGTTGGAATTCCTGTTCTTGTCCTGTCCCCCAGGTCTAAGCAGTACTCCTCCCCTCTGCTAGCCCACTCTCACTATGTGACAGGTGACATCAAGGTCATTTATTAAACCTTGGAGATGTTTTGTTAAAAGTAACCTGGAAGATAGCACATCATATATTTCCAGTTAATTGCCAATAATACAAATATCAGTAACAACCCCTTTTACGTATATAAAACATCATGCTCTGACTAGCTCAGTAGACCCGGTATCCTACATAGACCAGATAAGCCCATTTTACCAATGGAGAAACGGGTGTACACCAAGGCCGAGTGGTTCCAGTGGTAGAGCTGGGTCTGGAACTCAGGGTTCTCAACTACCACGAATCAAGTGGCTTCTGTGTTTCTCACCAAGGCACAAGCTGACTTGTGACATCAACTTGACTGTTCACTTCCCAAGTGACATGTCAACCTGGCTAGGCCCGTGGCCCCAGTTATTCTGGCGAATAGGCATTCATAGGTGTTGCTGTGAAGCTATTTTGTAGATGTGATTATAATCAGTTGGCTTTACATTAAAGGAGATTTATCCTACATCATCTGGGTGGGCCTGACTCAACCAGCTGAAACTGTACACGCTGGCTGAAGCTTCCCTGAGAGAAGGAGAAATTCTGCCTGTGGACAGCTGCTTCGGCTCATGCCTGAGCTGCCCGCCTACTCTCCGTGTTGGTCTGCTCTGTGGATTTAAGACTCGCTTAGCCAGCTCCTGCAGTTACATGAAGCAATGCCTTGCCACGAATCTCTTACTGTATACCGCCTCCTGGTTCTGCTGCTCTGGTCAAACCCTGACGGATACACCCAGGGAGCCACTGTAATTAACAAGTGGAACTGATGGGCTGGGAGCGTCTCATTAGGTTTCCATACGTGGATGGAAAGAGGAAATGGATCTGCAGGTGGGCACAGGCCACTGGTTCTTACTTTACTGAACCAGGAGCCTGGCCTTTCATATACTTTTGTGGAGCTTTTGCCAAAGGAGTGGAGCTGGCTGTGGATGGACAATGAGGCCAGGGCTGCATTCAAATGGAATGGCCAGTTGGGTGTGTGCCCCTGCCTGGGTGACTGGGTAGAAGAGGGAGAACGGACAAGAGAAGTGTGGATCAGGAGCTCAGTACAGAAAAAGGTCATAAAGGTCCACTGGCATTTCCTGCAGTATTAGAACTTCCGCTAGACTCACCTGCCACCAGGTCATGGTCAAGAGGGCTATGTCCCTTCAGACCTGGAGGCCACAGATGAACTAGGGACAGCCAGTGGTTGCTGGCAAGAGGAAGGAGGATGGAGATCGGAAAGGCATGCCTTGTGTGGAAGCTTTGGAATAAGCAATGAATATCACTGTATGTCTGCAATACACAGCTATGCATTACTCAGGGCCTACCTCATAGGTTTTCTGACTCTAGCTGTTCATTGCCATTGAGCTATTTCTGCAATCTGTGAATTGCAGAGAACTGATGGCAGTGCAATCATAATTGGCCATGCAAAATAATTCTTGTGTATAGACCTGCAAATTAAATTCCGTCTGTTCAAATGATCTCCCTCCTCATAGAAAAAGCCAATTCCACATTCCTTGACTCCATATAAATGTCGTTCTTTGACTTCTTCTTTGAACTTTTGTGACACTTGTATGATTTCTTTATTATTTAATTAATAAGTTTAATAAAATCTTTGACATATGTTAATTTTGTATTTGCATGAGGGCCACAATTTTACCCTATTTGAAAGTTATCCTTTAACAACACCTGCGGTGTCTTGGGTACACACAGGCAGGAATATCACAGGCAGCGTCACCTTCAGAAGCAGGGGTGAAATCTGCCCAGTGAGGGGAGCCAAGGGGGTGACGGGTCCCCAGAAAGCCCCATGCAGCCAAGCTTGCATCAGGGACAACCTGAATAGGAGCAAACTATTTCATTTTTATTTTTGAAAGTTAGAGCAAAATACAGATACTCTCTCTTGCCCTTTGAGATTAATACCAAGAGATGTTTTTATAATTTTTTTGAAGAAGAGTTAAATTCACTTTCTGTGAATTTCTGTAAACTTTATGTAAACATAAAGTTATCTTTATGTAAACATTTGTTTATGTCTTTGTAATTTATATCCTACCTGCTTCCAAAAGCCACGTTTGACATGGGCCCAATGGTAATAAAAGAGAGAATAATAGATTGCGTAGCAGACTAGACCTTACCTTGCAAAGAGCAATGTCATCTGAAGAACCACGGAGCAGATGGTGAAAACCCATATGATACAAACAACAGAAGGCTACATGGTAAATATATGACAGCAACAGTCAGGCGACCGATGAGACTGATGGACGGAAAGGGAAAAGCTGGGGGTGAGGAGATCATCCAAGGTCACCAGCCCCGAGATATTGATGGGACATTGTGCTTGGGCTTATGTGTCAACAGTCTCCAAAGAGCCAAGTGTGGATTCACTTTCATCGTGATGTGGTCTTCATGCTGGAGGTGGGACCATCCCTCCCCATGACCTTGCAGCCAGCTGGGAGAATGAAGATGGAGGCCCAGATCTCCCGCTGGACTGGTGACCTTCCCACCTGACCATGTTGACAGCGGGGACGGCTGTGTCAGTGGTGAGGGAGCACTTCGCAAACCACGCAATGACTAAAGGACAGGGAGGAATGTTCTACTAATGTTTTCTTAATATCTATGGCTGTAATTAGGGAGATAATTACTGTAAGTTTTGGGGTGAGTTGTATGAGATCTGTGATTACAGAGATTTGTATGTCCAGAATATAACTATAAAAAAAATTTCAAGAAGGCCTTTCTAAGGAAAATATCACAGAATTATATCTAGTGTGTTTATACTCTATAAAAAACCGTGCACCTTCGACAAGTAAATTTCAGATTTTATTAAGAAAAGCATTTGGAAAACTAAGATAAAATATGAATTCTCTTGCTACTGCAGTCCCCAAGCCCTAGGCCGTGGACTGGAACAGGGCCACACAGCAGGAGGTGAGCAGCAGGCAAGGGAGCGAAGCTTCATCTGTATTTACAGCCACTCCCCGTCCCTCACATCACTGCCTGAGCTCCACCTCCTGTCAGATCAGCTGCGGCATTAGATGCTCAAAGGAGCATGGACCCTACTGTAAATTGTGCATGAGGGATCTAGGTTGCACGTTCCTTATGAGAAGCTAATGCCTGATGATCTGAGGTGGAGCTGAGGCGGTGATGCTAGCGCTGGGGAGCGGCTGCAAATACAGATTACCATTAGCAGAGAGGTTAACAATGTAATAATAATAGAATAAAGTGCACAATAAATGTAATGCCTTGAGTCATTCTGAAACCGCCCCCACTCTGGTCCATGGAAAAATTGTCTTCCATGAAACTTGTCCCTGGTGCCGAAAAGGTTGGGGACTGTTGTCTTACTGTCTATGGAAGCTGCTGTTCAGAGAAAGATCTGGACTATAGCTGAGTTCCAGACAAGAGGGGAGGGACACCTCTCCAGGATATGTGGGAAATGGGAAACATACAAATGGAACTTGAGAAGTCCTGAGGCAGTAACAGTCCACGTGTTTATACAAAGGGAAGAAAAAGTTGAACATAAATATTAGTCAGAAAATTCAGAGGACTAGCCTCCGAGCCCTGGAAACGTACCAGTCAGGGGACTATCACCGTATAGATTCACACAGCTCAAGACCTGCGAGATTCTACGCAGAATCACAAGGGGCTCCCAGGATGGGGAGGGCAGGGCAGGGCAGGGCTGGGGTGGGTAGGGAGGGCAGATGAGCCAGAAATGATAAAATAAAACAAAAGTATTTTTTAGACTCCACAGTATACAAAATTCTTGGAAGCTGTTTATGTGGGTGGCAGTTTTATGATACGGTTCTTGAACTGTGTGCTTGGTGTCTCATGGTTTAGAAGAAGGAGAATGAAGGCAGAGAATGGTGATGGAGCACCCACTGCATGTCGGACAAGAAATTCACGACGGCCCTGGGTGGCAGAGCCAGCTTTAGGGATCCCTGAATATGGCACTGAGTTGTTTCTCGGGATTGTTGAACCAGCCTGGCAGTCAGCCACCCGGATGATTCAGGAGTCAACAATGAATCACACACTCTGGGGACATGGAAGGAATCACAGTGCCTGCCTGTGATGAGGTACAATGATAAGAGGTTGGTTGCTATCACACTGCCATGGCCCGAGAGGCATGTCCCTCGTACAGGCGACCTCTCTTCTAATCTTAACACGGTAATGGCCAGCAGTTACTGAGCACTCACTACATGCCAGGCATTGATTTCTGTGCATCCTGTGTATTAATTCATAGAAATAATCCAAGAGGCATTTTATTTTTACAGACTTGAGTGGAAAAACTAGCCAGGTAATTTAGGTAGTTTGCGTTTGAAAATCATTTTCCTAAGTTGTCAGTTTCAATAATCCTTGGCCCTGGTAGGCTGAATTCTGACGGGAACATCCGCCTCGGGCTTTTGCATGTTTGTGTAATTCGGGTTCAGCTTACCTGCTCATTTCTGACCTGTCAGGGGTTGGAACGATTTGCACCTATGATGTAGGTGGTTGATGGCTTGGAGTGATCTGAGGGAGCTGGATGGTTCTAGCTATCCGTGTGTGGCCTCTCCCACCATGCAGGCAACGTGGCATCTTTATCTTTACTACTTTAAATCCAAGTGTCATTCCTGCTTCTGAATTAGGCAGCAAAGTCCTATTGAGGCTCTTCCAAGGGGTGAGCGAGGAGAGCCTGCTCATCCTCTCCACTGGCATGTGGGCTGACGGGATGGCTGTGGTCCTTTTAGGAGACACCAAGTAGGAAATCCTGGGCTTGGTGGTTTAAAGGTGGGACTGAGTGGCTCCCCAGGGCAGGCCCAAGGTGCGGGTGCTGTGGGCACAGGCAGGGGAAAGCCCAGGCAGAGAGTCGCACAGTCCCCGGGAGGATGTAGAGAAGGAATGAGACCACAGTTCTCCGAAGTCTTGCATAGAAAACTCTCGTTTCTTGAAAGAGTGAGAGACAAGAGCCTTAGCCAGATGACGAGTTATCCCTTTCCTGTTGCTCGTGTGGTTACAATAGCCAGGTGGGCTGGCGAACCCTGGAGTTTTCCCTGGTGGCCTGCTGGAAACAGACGGGCGTGTGGCATTGTACCTCTGGTTAGATAAATTATAGATCTGAAAGCACTATGTCAGCAATAGCCACCATTAAACGGAGATCTCGGAGTGGAACAGACCTTTTAAGCATCTGTTTTATCTGAAGCCAGTATTTATCTCTTTGGCCCGGGCCCAGCTACCTGGCTGGCAGGGCCCCAAACCCATCCCCAGAGCCGCCTCTTGGGAGCCAAAAAATCCCGTCTGTCAGGATGGAAAACTCTCTCCCTGCCTTGCTTTCGGAGCCTTGTTAGAACAATTCTGAAATATTCCAGATAGTGCATTAAAAATATTTAAAACAATTCAGTAATTTTTTTTTGTTTGTTTCCAAAAGCGGCACTTAAAACCAATTATAAATCATTTGAGAGAGAATTCTTATACAGTGCAATGTGTGCCTGAATGTTTTGATTCCTTTGTTATCAGATACTTGGATTTGATGAAGAAGTTTATAAATGTTAAAGTGACTTTTAAAAGGGAGTGTATCGTCAACATCAAAGGGAGATCTGATGATGCTATCACCCATCGTGGCTCTTTCTGTCCCCACGTCCTCCACACCTGATGGGTTCTGCGTCCAGCTCCGTGGCTTGGCCTGGCCCCTCGTGCGAGCCTCGTGGTGCAATCTGGGAAATGCCTTGTCCGCCACACGGACTCAGACGCCAATCCTGAGTCTTGGGAGATGCACAGATTTCTTTGTCACGATCGTGCTTTTCCCTACTCTCCAATCTTTTTCCCCATTCACTACCTTTCCTTCCCTATGTTCTTTTTCCCCTCTTGACATTGAGGGCTCCATTGACTGCCACTGGCTACATACTGACACGACAGCTTAGTAACAGCAGAGGGGACAGTCACAAGTGGGTGGCAACTACCATGGCTAATGACAGGATATTGGACTTGGGCACGTCCTGTGTCCTGGGCTGGCGTGGCAGCCATGAAGACAGCTTGAGTGACACCGCAGCCATGGTTGTCCTTGGATGTGTGCTGTGTCCACTCCTCCGATGCTGGTGTTCTGCTCCGCCTTGGACCCTATTCACAGACTCACGCCGGAGCTCAACCCAAAGTCTGGACTGAGTGTTCCAGGTGGGTGAGAATGGAGGTAAGAAATGCAAGGCTGTTGCCGGCCCTGTACACCTCCCACCCACCTGCCTGGCAACACGTCCAGGTGGAGGGCTGGGGAGGGGCTGGGCGAGGGCCAGGGCCTGCTTTCCCCTTGACAAGAGGACAGAAGTCTAGGCACAGTCACACTCGGGGCTCTGAGACTTTTTCCTGAATAACAGTAAGATTTGTACTCTTGGGTATTCTTCTATGTGATTCATGGCTCTCTCTCCAAATCTGGAGGGAGTCGCCCAAGGAACAGTGTGCTTTTGTAGATGAGCAAACTGGCAGGCACAGATGGATGGACTTCCAGATAAACAGTGATGGAGAGAGGTGAGTCTGCAGCAGGAAATGTGTCCAACGCAACAGAAGTTTGCTGTTTTGGTTTATTTCCTATTCATAAAGTATTACCACCTGTTTTTTTTTTCCTTTTATTTTTAAAGGAAAAGCTTTTGTAAAACCTACTAAGAAACATCAAAATGATTCTTGGGCATGAGGCAGCTGTTAAAATGTTTTGATGGGTGTAGAATAAATAAGTCAGAAACATATGGATTTCATTTTACTTAAATTAAGTGTGTGGATTTTTAAGTAAATGGCAAATTCCCCATAAAATAAAGTTTAGCTTTTTTGGGGGGTGAGAAGGAGGTTAATTATTAGACAACTGTAAACACATAAATCAAAGTACAGATGCGTAGAGCATGACTGTCCTAAGAGTTATTTTGATCAGTCAATATAGGGCAGAGACACGAGGCTGTCCTTTGAGAGCTAAATTGGTTAATTCATTAACATGTGAAATAACATCTGCAGAAGTCGTCAAGAAGAGTATGTCTTACGGCGTGGAGCAGCCCAGACCTGGAAGTCAAATCAAGGCTGCCTGGATGTTGAAGAAGTCGTACCTAGTAATGTGCCTAGAAAGAATATGTGGGTGAACCTAACACAAGTTGGCCGCCTGGAGTCTGTTCTCACGAAGTCAAAGGGCAAGTCTTCCTCTGAGTCTCTGGCATTCGTTACCGAATGCAGTGCCCTGGCCGCCACCAGGAAGGCTTCAGTCTACCCAGGAGGCACAGCCTACAGTAGCGACAGATGACTGATCATTACGGCTCAGTAACACTCATTCACTTCACCCCGCTGGGCTCCTGAGACTCAGATTTCAGGCCGTTTGAACAACCTTCTGATCATAACTTGGCTCTAGTAGATCTTCCTCCGGACAGTGACATTTGCTAAGTTGACTTTCTGGTTTATACATCAGAACTTCGTGTGTTCAGTTCATGAGAGTTTGGCCCCTTAAGGCCAATCACCTCTATAGTCTCTTGACAAAATCTAGTTGCTTCTCCTGCTAGGCTGAGGGTGAGACCCAGAAACACAGTGATGACGCTAACCATCGCTTGCCAGGCTCACCCAGGGCAATGTCACCATGCCAACCATGCATGCCGGGTAGTCATTTCTTAATGTATTAACACTTGATTGATAACGGTGACGGTGATGGCTACCACGCCTGGCTTATCATGTGCATCCTTCCAGGAAATCCTCACAGTGACTCCACGGGACAGACACTATTACCGGTCTTAGTTTACAGACCCAAAAACTGAGACTGAATTAGGTAAGTGACTTTTCCGACAATCACATTTCCGGTGGTCAGTGGGTGCCTGGAGTGAAGTGCAGAGTCAACGCGCCCAACCATCCACTGACCTGATCTCTCAAACCAGCTCACCAAACACACCACACGCAACTGGGCCGGCACTGCTGGGGGCACGCATGCTGGTCTAGACTTGATGGCATTTCATTAACCCGGATTTATGAGTGTTTCTGCACTCAAGGCCTTCATTAAGAACCCACTATGTAGGACTAGAGAGAGAAAGATGAGCTACTTGTTCACGCTCTCCTTCTCCTTGCCCTCTCTCCTCGAACCTCCGGCACCTTCTCCCATCCTCATTCGTCGCTGAAGCCCCAGCTTCTGCTTTCACGGAGGAAGTGACGCCATCAGAAGGCCACGCCCACAAACCCAGGATCGCAGCCACTCGCCCTCCCGCTGCCCCTCGCGTCCCTCCCCTCTTGCTTCTGGTGGACACCACGGGTCAGCATGGCTCGTTCCTCAGCACTTTTTAAACTCTTTCCCGCCCTCCCTCATGGCTCCATCCCACAAAGAAAGTGTTTTATGGTCTTCAGTCCTTCCATCAACTTTTCCTCCGTTCCTCTGCTCGCTTTTTCAGCAGAGCTCCTTAGCAGACTTGCCCACACTTGCTTTTCCAATTTCCTCCCTCTCCGTCTCTCTTAAGCCGGTCCCCAGCCTCCTGCCCAGGCCCCCGGCGGTTGTCCCAGGTGGCGGAGGCCTTTCTTGCTGGCCCGTCGTGGCAGGCCACGCACTTGGCCACGCCTCCTTCCTTGAGACGTCATCTTTATTTGGCTTCTCACCCCCTGCTCTTTTCCTTTTCCCTTTTGTTCCTGGTTTCTCATTATTTGGGATGCCCCGGGGCTCACCAGGGCTCACCGGGACTTGGTCTCCTCCCTATACTGACTCTCGTTTTGAATGCCTGGTGTCCAAATGCATATTGCCAGCCCTTGAACTCTGGCGCACAGCTCAGACTGCCAGCTTGACTTCTCCATCTGGGTGTCTAATAAATATCTCAAACTGGACCTGACCCAAACTGAACTTCAATACTAGTCTAGATTTAATGTCATTTAATTAACCTCAAATTGTAAGGATTTATGCATTCAAAAACCTTTCTTATGAACCCACTGTGTGGGGCCTGCTGCTAGATGAGCAAATTACCCGCTGTCCCCCTTGGTCACACCCACGGCCACACCTCCCCGCTCTCGGTGCTCCCCGCTGAACACTGAGAGGACGACTGTGCCTTCCTCCCATCAGCTCAGGCCTCAGCCATGGAGTTATGGTGTCCATCCTCCTTCTGTGACACTGCACGTCTAATCTCTTAGAAAGTCCTTCAAACACATTCTGGGTCCAGCCACACCTCCAGCTCCACCCCCACCTCCCTCCTGCCTGCGCCCCCAGCTCTGCAAGAGCCTCCTGACCACCCCTCCATGTTCACCATTGTCCCCGAAAACCTCTTCTCAACCCAGCAGCCACGGCAGTCCTTTCAAAGCACGTCGCCTGGCAGTCCTCTGCTCAGAACCTCCTTCTCCCAACAAAGCCAGAGTCCAGCTACGGCCCACCTCTCCCAAGAGTCCCGAGATCTTGAGAGAGCAGGGCTGTCCCGGGGGAGACACCTGCTCCTCCCCAACCCTCAGCAGAGGATGATTCTAGAAATGAAAGTGTGGGGCTCGTGTGGCTCAATCTGGAACATGGCCATCCCCTTCCAAAGTGAATCGCAATCCTCCCCAGTGAGCAGGCATTGTTTGTGTAAAATAAAACATCTTATTAGGAACAAGAACCTAAAAGCAGAAGCCTTCCAAGGATGTGAACCACACTCAGATTATTCTCTGTCTCCCCAAGTGCTGGTCTGAGTGCAGAGTCTCCACCTGCAGGGCCAGGCTCACCCGTCCTGCTCTGTCCTCCCTCTTCCACCCAGTGCTTCTGTCCCCAAAGCAGCCTGGAGAGCCGGGGGCAGGGGCCCTAATCTTCCCAGGGGCCAGGTCACAGGAGGCTGCGCATCTTCTGCCCTGGGCCTCCCCGGAGTTCAGCAGCTGCTGGCCTTATGCTTCTGAAGCTGCTACTGGATGTGCGGCTGCTCACAGCCTACTGTGCCGGCCTCGCACTTCGGTGCTCATGTGAAATTTAAAGCTAATTTTCTCTTTGAACCAGCTTAAAAGGCAGAAGGATAAATGTGGCCTTTGTCACAGCAGCCTCTCAGGGCCAGCACCTGTCAGTGCCCCCGGCCTCCAGAAAATGGAGCTCCTGGCATTTGCTTGCTGGTATTTCCAAGAAGGGCCACCTCCGGAGGGCCTCGCAGCCTCTAGCTCACTGTGCCGTCACTAAATAGTTCAGAGCCCTGATGGTGTTGCTGGGTGGTTTATAAAGTTAAAGGGCAGTTAGTAAAGATGTGCAAATTTTGACTCTGTGTTGAGCTTCAAAATAATGAAGAACTAATGGGGTCTCATCAGTGATATTAACTAGTATCTACTGGGCTCAGAACCAGCTGTATGATTTGGGGGGCCCAGTGCAAAATAAAACCATGGGGCTCCCTGTTCAAAAATTATTGAAAATTTCAAGACAGTGCCCTCAGAGCATGAAATCAAGCCTGGGGCCTTCTGAGCGGGGGTCGTGTGCAAACGCGCTGGCCGCAGGCCTGGGTCTGGGCATCGACTGTGCCAGGCT
The DNA here is from genome assembly GCA_963574885.1 of Lepilemur ruficaudatus. NCBI lineage: Eukaryota > Metazoa > Chordata > Mammalia > Primates > Lepilemuridae > Lepilemur > Lepilemur ruficaudatus. Next base: position 118,918 of record CAUYRT010033206.1, read on the forward strand.
CTAAGTGCACACTGGACACACGCAGTCTCATGCCATTCTCACCAAGCCCTTCAAGATGGACACCCTTATTGTTTCCATTTTACAGACGAGCAAACCGAGGCTTCCAGAGGTGAACTTGCCAAAAGTTACCCAACTAGCAAAGAGGAGAGCCCGGGTTCAAATCCAGGCAGTCTGACCCCAGAGAAGCCACTCTCAAGGATACACATTTTTCGTATTTTTGCTAGCCATTCTTTCTTTTTACAAATAACTTTAATTTTTGTATCATCATACAGGTAGTATTATTCATCCCAGGACATTTGAAAAATAAGAAAAAGCACAAAGAAAAAAATTAAAATCACCCCAAATCTGTTATATTAGTGCATATATGTTCTGCCTTTTTCAAAGCATACTTTATCTACAAAGCATAGATATGTTTTATAGACTTATGAGATATATATATGAACATTAAACACCTCAGTCACAGCCTTACGTGTCTGTGGATTGGTAATTGAGCAAACATGAACACACTATGAAATATACAGGGTGGATCCGTGTAGACACAGACTGAATAACACAACAGCAAATGGGCAAAGTGGCCCAAGTTCAGAGGGTTTTGGTTGTAATTTAATCTGTGAAATCACATACTTTAGAGCAGAAGCAACAGCGGACCTCAGGCAAGCTTGGTTCAAACACCCAAGAAATCCTCTACTGCAAGTGCCCACAGTGTGGTGAGTCTCCGGTAGACACCAATAGCTTTACGGTTTAGTTTATTTTGTGTGTTCCAAGTCAGAGCAAACTTAGCATTTCTATTATTATGAGTCATGTTCCAAATTTCTCGGCCCTCGGGTTGACATCAAATGGTTTTATAACAAGATTTTTTTGCGCCTGGGCGCTAGTCAAACACAGTGTGCCTGTACTTTCCAACAGTGAGCCCATAGAGGCAGGGCTCAATAAAAAAAGGCCAATAGACCAAAGCCTGATTTGGGAGACAGCAACTTCTGATTCAGTTATGGCGACGAGATAAAAAATCTGCCCTCTCATCCACCTGGTCTCCCAGGTCTCTCACGACAACTCCAAAAGTTTAAAGCAGGAGTACCACTCTTCCCTGCCAATAGCATTACCTGCGATTTCTAACACAAAATACGCCGGTCAGCAATTGGTATTCATAGTAAAACTGGCTGCATTAAAATATTCCTGTGATTTTTATTTAATCGTGCTTCCTGTGGGATGTTCACAGCATTGCTGGTCTTTGAGATGCTTTCTCCCTCAAACATAAAATCCTGGGACTGAAGTATAAAATCCAGATGAGCAATTTGCTTTCCAAATAAAAGGAAAAGATCTGGAATATTTTGTTAGCTCAACTCTAATGTGGAGTGAGTGACATTAAATCTTGGTTAGACTAACAGGCCACTGAGATGTAAACTTACAGACTACATTTGCTTTTCCTTGCAGAAGGCAGAACAGAAACATTGCTGGTCCCACGAGTTTCCAGCCACTCCCAGTGGGATCGGCCATCGGTGTGCCCTGAGGCTCCTGCTCCCGCTCACTTCTCCCTCTCTGGAAGCTCATTCCTGGGACTGTGGATTTGGACACTCCATTATCGTAGTTTGAACCTAATAGAATGCCAGGTTTCAGAACAAAAGTGGGTGTATATTGTCTGTCTCTTTCTCTGGTGCACACCAGAAGTTCATACACTTAATTTGTTTGACATTTTGCAAGATAAAACATAAGTTGGAGGAGAGAAAATTAAAGAGAAAGAAAAGGGATCATGAGACTTTTTTTTTAAAAAAAGAAAGTGTAAGTCAAAAAATGACATAAGTCTAAAAATATACTCAATAGAAGTGGATGGCTAAATGGTTCCATTTAGCGACGGAGCTCTTCTTGCCAGTTCCTGTCCTCTGTTAGCCTGCGCGGGGAAAACAATAAGCATTCAGCTTTGAATAACCGAGGCTCGAGGGAGAAAACACAGCAAAATGCTCTTTTCAAAATAAGTAACCTTTGAGGATAATTGAATTATTCCTGAGCTTGGAGTTATAATGTCATCTCCCATTGTGACTATTGCTGCATTTGTGGGAAATTTTTTTTTTTTTAAAACAAGCATTACCCTCTTTAGAGGGGAACAGAGCCAATAAGTATTTGTTATAAACATGCTCATATTCAATCTCTTTCCTAAACTGTGACTTGAAATTCCAAGCAAATGTCTTTGTGGGATTGCAATGGTTTGCTTAGCAGTGTTCTGCGTTAGACACGCAGGTTCAGCACAGTGACAGCTTGCCACACATCCCCGTGCTGGGCCAGGCCACCCTGGCTGGTCAACCAACCTCGCTGTTACCAGCGGCCAGGACTGCCTTGAGTGAGGGCAGGTGTCGGCACCAGGCCCTCACCAGGGTCCGGGAACTGAGAAGCCCGTTTGTTCCGATCACGTGTTTCTTTTCTCCAGTTCTGTCAAGGCCCCGAATGTGTCTAGTGCACCATGTCTGCCACTGGATCACAAAGGGAAAACTCAAGGCGGGGCGGGGAGGGAAGGAAGGCAAGCCGCATGTCAGGCTGCTCCAGGGAGCCTGGCGGACCAGCGCTGACCCCACTGCACGACCGTCTGCCTTCTCACACGCTCACTCTGAAAACGGCGACCCTCGGTGATGTTCACGACATACTGCTGCTGCCCACCCACACCGGTTTGTAACTGTGTCTATGCCCGAACCCAGTACTAGACCGTGAACTTCTCGAGGGCAGGGGTCGTGTATTAATCGTCATTCATGTTCACACATGCCTCTTTGGTAAGGTCTGTGGGAGGAATGATTGAGAAAGACAAAGGGAATCCAACCTTCAACAGCAAGTCAATTCAACAAACAGTGACCCCACCGTGGGCCAAGTGCAGTGATGGGCTGAGAGCTGAGAAACAGGAGGGGGCATGAACAGCACACTGCCCCTCCCTCCAATGGCCCGCCGTCTAGCTCGGGCCATGGCAGGTTTACAACTGGCTCTATAGAGAATTCACACAAGTCAGGGTGTTAGCCCAAGTTGACAGTGAGGGCAGGGAACGGGAGCGTGAAATGTCTGCATAACAAAGTTGGGTTGCATCGTTGAACCCCAGAAGCGCTTGTGTTCCTAATGGCTTCCTAGGGATGCTCTAATACTAAACTCTTAATGACGAGGCGTCCCCATGCTGGAAAAGGCAGGTCAGGGGCAGAGGGGCTAAGGGGTCAGGTACCACAAACATCGGCTTCTCCGGTCTCCAATGCCCAGTGGGTTAAGTACAGGACTGCTTCAAGTTCATTGTGCCTTGGTCCATCTGAGGTCACTCCCAGGTATGAGAAAGGCCTATTGCCCCAAATAACATTTCTCTCTCCTTGCTAAAGGCCGGGCCCTGCTTGTTTTTTAAAGTTACAAATAAAGTGAAACAATGGAGCCCGAAGTGGATGCTGAGGTGCTGGAAAAAAACACATACAATGAAGTGTGTATATGCGCGTGTGTGTGTGCACGTGTGCATGTGTGCATATACCTGTGCATGTTGGCTTGGGAGGAGAGATGGTTCCAGGTTGAAAAAAGAGCAAGTATAAAAAAGAGGCAGAACTCTTATAAACTTGGATTTGAGGGTGGCCTGGCATTGTTTGCAGAGCCCCAAACTGCAGCAGAATCGCCCTTTGACAGTTCCGCAGGCTTCCCTGGGTCCTGAAGGCACACCTCATTGCTTATTTCAAACAGACACAATGTAGCATTGCGCAGGAAAAAGGAAGGAGTCACATAGCTGTTGTCAGCTCCTTGCACACTGCTGCTCACCTCTGGAGAGAAACCCTGGACATTAGCTCTGGTGTGGGGGACACTCAGACTGTCACGTGCAGAAAGGGCTTGGAGCCAAAGTTGTTATCTTCTTCTCTATCAAGGGAGGTGGGGGAGGTGTGGAATTCCTTTCTCGACTTTGGCTTTCCCCAACCGAGAAGACCTGGCTGGTAAAACGGCAGGGATGGGAATCTCAGGAATTGGGGTCTTGTCAAGTGGCCATTCCCAGCAGCAAAGGGGGAAGAAGGACATGCTCAGTCAAGCGAGGGTGGATAGACGGCTTCACATGTCATGGGACACCATCCTTCAAACTAGACGGCCCACAACAAAGGAGCTCCTCCATCAAATACATTCAGGAGATTTTGAGATCAACAAAATATGTGCTGTTACCTGGGCCTCTCCTCATACGAAGCTGGTGTGACGTCAAAGTGTTTTTGGTGGAAGACTCGTGAACATCTCATGGATCTCATCCTCCCAGGAACATAGATGAGACCCCTGCGCTAGGTTTTCAGAAGGCAAGCTCCAAAAGAATTCAGAGAATACGTGGCTAAGAGCCCTTGGGTAGAGATGGCTCGAGAGGGGTGGGAGATCTGAAAATTGAATTCTAGCAGAGGAGGAAAGAGGGTGGACAATTCAAGCCGGGACTGTCCGTGAGAACCTGAGCGGATGCAGATGTGGAGTCTGGGGTGAGGCAGGCTGTCCGCCCTCTGCGCTTTTATGGGTTCATCAAATATTCACAGAGGCCCTTCTCTGCGCCAGGAGCTGAGGCTAGCCCTCGACATACACTGTCTGTGGGATGCAATTTCTGCCTGTAGGAGCTCTTGGCCTGGTGGAAAGGGTGGAGTTGGAAAGAAGGAGTCTACTGAAGCAGGCGTCATTTCTGGGTGGGGAAATATGTGTGTCACTGACAAGGTGGGACACACCCAAAGGAAGCCTGCAAGGAGTGGACAGGTTTGGGATTCTGGTGTGGAGAAAGGTTGTAGAAAGTAAATGTATTTAATCTATGCCTTAGTCATCTCGGGCTCCTATAACAAAATATCATCAACCGAGTGGCTCAAACAATGGGCATTTATGCCTCACAGTTCCGGAGGCTGGAAGGTCTAAGGTTACGTGCTGGCTGGGTTTGGTTCCTGGTAAGGGCTGTCTGCCTGGCTTGCAGATGGCCAGCTTCTTGCTATGACTTCACCTGACTTTTCCACACATGGAGAGAGAGAGAGAGGGTGCTCTCTGTTCCTCTTCTTGTAAGGCCACCTACCTGTCCCATCCCTTGTGATGGTCCTCACCTATGTGACCTCATCTAACCCTAATTACTTTCCAAAGGTCCGGTCTCCAGATTGCACCACACTGGGGCATAGTGCTTCAGCATACGAACTTTGAGGGGACATAGCATTCAGCCCACAGCAGTCTGCAAACGGGAGACAGCTGAACCCCGACAGATGCCTTCAGGTAAAAAGTGGATAGGGAAGGAGCAGGACAAACAGGACGAACTGTGAGAGAGGTGGTTTGGGGTCTTACCGCTAAAACTGCTTAAAAATAATAGGGCTTCTTTGTGAGGTAGAAAGCGCCCTGTCTTTGGAAGCATCCAAGCAGAGGCTGGAGGTTTTCCCCCCATGGTTGTTGCATATAGGAATCCCATATACAGGTAAGAATTCAGTTAGAAGCTCCCAGGCCCTCCACCTCTAAAATTTTATCTGGGTTCACACCATAAGCATTTTCTTCGTTTCTTCTTCTCTACTGTTTTCCCAGAATGGTTTCTCTGTCCTGCTCCCAAAGCGGCATGGGCAGGAGGAGGTGGTAGCCTTGCGTAGACAGATGAGCGTGCCGAGTCCACAATCAATACGTGTGCTCAGAATCCACACAGCACTCTGGGGTTTGTTGGTAACACACGTGCTGGAGAAACGGGGCTGTTCTAGCAAAGTTTAACTTAGTAAACCTTATCCACAGAGGGCGGTGACAGCTGCAACACGCGGGGACGTGGTGTCTGAAAACCACCGGATGGTTGGGCATGGATGTATTGCACTCTGCAAAGCTCCTTTCCACGCCACTTACACTCAACAAATACCAATCTTTTTTCCAGCCTCTCCCTGCAAACATATGTCCCCAGCCTTCTCTCCTGCAAAGTCACCTGTTAACGGACTGGGGCAGACAGGTGCAAGCCTGTGTTTCTTCACTTTGGCCACGCTGCTCACGGCTTGCAGAAAACAGCACGAGGCAAGCCATGTAAGCATAGGCAAAACCAAGGCTGACCCTCTCCTGGGACTAAGTTCACTGAGTTTGACGACAACAAAAACAGCTCTTGAAGGAGCTTCAGAGTTTGCAAACTGCCTTTCAGCATGGACGTTTCACAGGCCACAAGGAAAGGGCAATACCTTCATTCCATAATCGGAGGGCCCACGTATGCTTGAGTATGTCATGTGTGTGCATGCATGTGTGCCTGTGTGGGTTTGCATGCATATGTGGATCCACACATGTGTGTGTGCCTTCACAGGCTCTTAGGCTAGTGCAGGCCTTCACTGTAGATATGAGAGCTGAAATTTAGTTCCTAACCTTGCTGCATGTACCTGGGTAACCTTCCAGGAGTCTCTTCACCTTCATTGGCCGTTGGCAATTCTTTGGAAATGCAGGCTTGCCACAGAATCCATGGGCCAGCAAGCTTTTTCTGTAAAGGGCTAGCTATGAAGTAGTTGACTCTTTGCAAAGCACAAGTAGTCTCTGGAATATTCTCCTTTTCCTCCCAACCTTTTAAAAATATAAAAGTCATTCTTAGCTCAGGCAGTACATAAACAGGCGAGGCCCTGGTCTAGCCTGCAGACCTCTGCAGATGGCTCCTGTTCACCCCGCAGGACTGGTCCCCTGGCTGAGTGAATGAGTCGTCCCTGATGTGGATGTGTTACTTTTCTGGGGAGTCTGTCGTCTGAGGGTCCCTCTTGACCAAGTAGTCAACATCAGGGGTGGTGGGACACGGCTCTGATTTGGGGGGCAGGGGGCTGGCACTGTCTTTGCCTGTGTTCCTAGAGGAATTCAAAGTTCACCTGCTCCCAAAGTCCCGGGCTTCAGAACCAGACAGACACCACCCGATCCTCATTCTTCCGCTTGCTAGCTGTGTGGTCTCTGGCAAGTCACATCACTCCTCTAAAATTGGGACGATTGCATTCAACGTTGTTCAGATTCCTTTCAGATTTGAAACTGTCAAATTTACCCTTAGTGCCGTTTGACCAGGAAGCATTTGGAGTCCTCTGTAGGTAAACACCCATTTCTTCCATCCCCTCCCACTTTCTGTGCTCAGCGAGTCCCTGTTGGCTCTCAGGCTGGCGGCTCGAAGACAAGGGAGCTGCCGGTGTGCTGGGAGTCAAGCTGCCTCTGCCAGAGTGGCAAATGCTCTGTGATTCACCTGTTCTTCATCACGGGATGTCTGTGGTAGGAAGATTTTTTCAGAAGGTTGGCATCTGTTTACAAGGTCTAAAGCAGTGGAGTCACCTTGCAGCTTTGCTGGGTGCAGAAACCTTTCTACTCGGGGAACCACTTGCCAGGATTCGGATTCTCTGGCGCGTCTGGGTTAAGCATATGGTTCAGCTCTGGTGCCGGGGCCAGATAAGCCAGGTGTGTCCTTAGGGCTCTATTGATGTATTTCCACACTGCCCATCCATCTCACTTAAGGAAGCATCTAGACGTGCAGGATGACAGTGCCTTCTGTGGCTTTGGGGGAGGCGCAGGTGTTCACAGTGTTGCCCTCAAGTTCACTGCCGGGAGGGCTGACCTCCTGCTGAGAAGAGCCTGGCTCTCCATCTCCGTAGCTCCTCCCCCGGCTCCTCTCTGCGTCGCCCACTTCCTGCTTCCTTTCTGTTTCCATAATGGCCTCGTATCCTCCAGAGAGCGTCAGCCTTCTGCCCTTGTCTTTAGTCTTTTTTAAAAATCTCTAATCCATTATTTAGGCCGTTGCCAGATGAATTTCCCTGAGGTTCCACTTGACCTTCTGCTACCCCAAGTTGCCTTTACCCAGAAAACTTGCATGAGTGCCCAAAGCCCAAAAGTAAAACCCAAATTTCACTAAAACTCAGAGTTCCACACTCTACCCGGCCCCAAGCTACCCCTCTGTTTTTACCACAGAGTATCTTCATAAATAAAGACACCTGGTCTCTTCCGTAGGGACCTGGGCTCAGGGGGTCAGGGGTGGAGCCCAGGCACTGGGCTGAGAGCCACAGCCTGTAGGAACCACTGCTGACACCGATCTAGTCTGCTTGTGGGTCCCTGGATTTGCTAAATGAAGGCGAGCCCCACTTCTGGAGCCAGACCAGAACAATAGGGTCACTCGTCATAAAGGACGCCCCGCACTCCTGCTTCTCAGCCCTCTGCTGTGGCTTTCTGTCCCCGTTTCCTTCAAGGCTGTTCTAGAGCTTCTCATCCTCAGAGGAACCTCTTCCTGTTCATCTCAGCATCCACGGCCTTTCTTTTCCCTGCCACGCTTCCTGAGCACGGTGGATGTTCCGTGCGTTAGGATCCAGCCAGCCTATCCTAACCCATTCTGCCCATCCCATCTCTGGCTTGACTGCTCCCTGAGACGTTGGCAAAGGGACAGATTAGAATTAATTCTGAATTGAGAACAATTTCCTGGAAAAGGCCCTTCAAAACAACAGGGCTCATGGTTGGGGCCAGGAGTGTGCTACTGTAGGGAGCAGAGGGAAGGTTCCAGAACAGAACCTTGGGTTGCTATACCCCTGAAGCCTAGAGGACATGGACACAGGTGCTTGTGTCTTGTGCTAGGCAAAATCCTAAGGTGGCCTCCAAGACTCCTGCCACCTTCTCCCAGCTATCCAACCAAATGTCAACCTAGCAGCTGTGTGAAGAGATTTTGCAGATATAATTAAGGTTCCGTATCAGTTGACTTTAAAAGAGGAAGATGACCTTGGGTGGGCCAGACCTAATCAGGTGAGCTCTTAAAGGATAACAGGCTCTTCCTTGCCAGACAGATTTGAAGCACGAGAGGGATTTAAAGGGTACAAGGGCACATGGAGGGGGCCGCATGACAAGGAACTGGGATAGCCTCAAGAGGGAGCCCAGTTCCTGGCAGACAGCCAGGAGAATGGGAAACTCAGTCCTATGGCCTCAAGGAATTGAATTCTGCCAATAACCATGTGAGTTTGCAAGAGGACCCAGCAAAGAATGCAACTCTGCTGACATTTTGATTTCAGCCTTGTGAAAACCCAGCCAAGCCTGCACTCTGCCCTTCAGAAGCTGTGAGGTAATTAATTCCTGGGTGGCGCTGTAAGCCACTAAGTCTGCAGTCATTTGTTACGCGGTGATAGTTGACTAATGCATGCTTTCTGCCTTCCACACTAGCCTTTCTCAAGGTTATTTTCCTTTATGATTTATTGACGCATGGCCATCACCAGGCTCATGAAGTGCACTAAGAAGTCCTGGTGAGGCTGTTATCTCCTGGTGGACAAAATGACATGGAATGTTTGTTATGGGTCAAGCAGACATTCTCCCAGAGCAGAGTGGGCTGGAAAGAAAGAGGACCCTAGGTCAATCCTAAAGACTATTTTTACAACCTGCTGCTAAAATTCCAGCCCTCCAAAGGTTATACAAAAAAACTCAACCCTTTATCTTTAGTTATCAGAACTTCAAGTTAACCCAACTCTGTGCCAGAGACTTGGGCCATTTTTTTAAAGTTGGATTGGAGTATGCAGCTGCTCACCCCCTTACCAAGATACTCTTGGTTCCCCAGTCCCATCTGGGGACAGCCAGGCCCCTGGGCACTGTCCCTAGTGCCTCTGTTCTGCTGCTGACCACTAGCTTTTCCTTGAAAGTGAAAAGAGGGAGTCAGCAATAATTCAGGTTGGGGGTGGATCATGCCAGGTCTTTCCAACCTCCTTGAAGAATCCCATGTAATTAGAGCTAACCTGTCCCAATTTCAAGTCAAAAGGTAACATAATTAACATCCTCTAAAAATAGAGTTAGCAAAAGGCACTTTTAATAAGGCATCGCACATATAGGCTACTTTTAAATCTAACCCATGATTAAGTCTCTGAATCTGCCCACTTGAGAGCCTCTCTCAGCAGACGAGCAGCTGTCTGCGCCTCTCCACTTTCGCGTTGCAACGCTTCAGCCTCTGCAAAACCCTCGTTAATGCTCCGGTTTCAGGGCCATTTCTAGACCCTCTGGCTTATGCTTTTTGAGGGCTGGAATCGTGACTTTCAGGTGTCTTCTCTCCAGCACCAAGCACTGTGCCAACACATAGAAAGCCCTTGGGAATGTGGATTTAATTAGTTAAAGTTCACTCACTTTTTCTCTGCCTGTTCCAACTTCAAGGTTTTTTTCTTTTATAAATTCTGCTCTCCCTCTCTTCGGGTTGGCAGATGTGGGCCCTCCAGCCTCAGAAGCCCTTCTTTCTGGTGTCTGCCCTAAACCCTGAGAGTGCCCTGAGGTTGCCGGACTGCCTGAGCAGCTCAGCCTTGGTCTCCTGGTCACCAAGGAGTTTCTGACACCCTGTCTCCCCTGCCAAGACCGTGGGTACAGTCACCTGCGGGGGTGGGGGAGGTTCTCAAAGTGAAATAACTGATGCCAACCTTGTGGGACCATGGTAGGACTGTTCTGTTTTATAACCATGCCCTACTCCAGAGTTGGCACAGGGCTCTGTACTCATTAACCCTCCTCCACGCCCAGCCCACTTGTGAGCCATGGGTCAGCCTGTGGCAAAACCAGGCCCCATCCAAGTTGGGTGAGAATTTCCAGGGATTGCTGTCACTCATTCACTCAACAAATCTTTACTAAGTGCCATGATACGCCATTACGGTTCCAGATACTGGAATTCAGCAATGAAGAAACAAAGTCCTTGCTCCCATGGAGCTTCCTTTTTGGGAGGAGATGAAAGCCAGAAATAACCGCTCTGTATTACAGCTGTACACAAATTCCAGGAAACGCTACAAATTAAAGAAGGGTAAGGAGATAAAGAGTGGTTTGTGCTGGCTGTTTTAGGGTGGTCTGTCTGGGATCACCACTTTGATAAGAAGAGACAGGATGAGTGCGAAGGAGCAAACCTTGCAAATTTCTTGGGAAACAAGTGATCTGGGCAGAGGACCTTTGCTCTGGTCTGTTAGAGCAAAGGTCCTGAGGTTAGAACAAGCGTGACCTTGAGTGCTTCAATTCATGCCTTGATGATTTGGACACAGCTTCTTTTTTCTTTCCTGCAGGATGCGGAAGGAAAATCACATGAACTGGGTTAAGGCAAGGAAGACAAGATCAGAGGAAGGTTCGAATCTTTCACCTGTTTGGCTACAAACAGCGGCTGCCTAGGCAGTTGGCCCTGTGAAGCTGTGTGGGGCTGGGCGGTCTGCGGAGCCGGCCTGACCAGGGCTTTGTCCTGTGCTGCCGCAGCTGGACTTCTGGGGCCAGCGCAGCAAGGGTGGGGTGAGACGGTGTGGGGTCCCTGGCTACCGTGACACAGGCAGTTCCCAGTCGTCTCCGTGACAGGCTGATGAAGGCCAGGGTTGGCTTTTCTGGGCTCAGGTGGGTTGATGGGGAGGGGACAGTGTGGGGGGCACAGGCGACCTCACTACAGGGTGCAATTCTGGGTGCCGGTAAACCTTTTTGACTCCTCCCCAACTCCTTCCTCTCTCCTTCTCCTGATGCTCGCACGGCATTCTCCGTCATTCTTTCCCCTTCCGTCTCTGCCATTCAAGCCACAGGCTGGAGCTAGTTGGCCCAGGAGAAAAAGAACAAATAGCGACATTCCTGGCTTTGACATCTAAAACAGTCTTGGAAGCCAGGGCTTTGGAGTGCAAGAGCCGGACAGATTTTTTTTTTAACTTCTTCAAAGTTTAGGTTTGGCTACCCAGCACAAAGCCCGGGTGGCTCGGAGTATAAGGCTTATAAATCCCAGATTTGGAAAGAAGATATGACGTCCTAGCGGCAGTTTTCTCATCAATACGAGATAAGACCCTACCACGCGGATGGGAGGAGAGTGGGGAGAACTCGGTGGGGTGAGTAGAAAGAATGGGCCCGTGTCCAGCCGCCCTCCTTGACGCTGGAAACCTGGTGGGCAGGAGATATAAACCCACAGGCGAGTTTGGGTGTCACCATGCAGAGAGAGCTGCACCTCGTTTGCTTGTGGTGGCCCAAGGACCCTGTCTGTAAGCTGCGAGAGCCCAACTCCGAGCATGGGGAGTGGGGGTGACAGGCGGGCGTGCACCAGCAGACACGTGCCGTGGCCCGCGGAGCAGACGGAGCAGGTCCTGAGGCCATCACTGCTGGAGTTCATAGAGGTTGAGACTTCAAACCAGAGGTGACCCCAGAGTCAGATGCAAACAGTAGTGACCGAGGTACCTTAAATTGGCAAGCTGTTGTACTGCTTCCTCGAAATGGGGGCTTGGGAGCTCCGTGGTGTTCAGGTCTAGAGAAATGGAGTTCTGCCTCTGGGTGCTGTAAGTTTTGTGTTCGTACCTGCAATTCCTTACAAATGATTTCAACGGAAGGCAGAAGAGCCTTCCATTTTGTGGTGAGAAACAAGGCTGCATGGGAGATGAGCCAGAAGCTCACTAGAACACGCGTGTTGGCTTCCTTGGCGTGGGCTTTCAGAGACGGCACAGGGCAGGGGGGCAGGGCGGGGCAGGGGCACGAATGGGCGTGGTCCGCAGTGTTGCTCAGGGCCTGCTGACCTGAGGGGAAGGCCAGAGCCCCAGGTCCAGGTGTCTGCAGGGCCACACTCCCTCTGAAGGCTCCAGGGAGGAATCTGTTCCATGCCTTTGTATGAGCTTCCGATGTTTCTGGCAACCCTTGATGTGTTTGCAGACACACCACTCCAATCTCTGCCACCGTCTTCATGTGATGTTCGTCCCTCCTGGCGTCACATTGTCTTCTATTTTCATATAAGGACACCAGTCAAATTGGATTAGGGGCCACCTTAATGACCTCATCTTAACTTGACTGCATCTGCAAAAACTCTGTTTACAAATAAGCCCACATTCATAGGCACCAGGGGTTAGGACCGGAGCATAACTCAGAACCTTGAGCTAGCTTGCAGGAATTCCTTTGTTTTGTTTGCTTTTTAATTTAGATAGATCAGCTTGCAGAGCATACATATTTCTGAAAAGTGCTTCACAATCAATTCACATGTCTAAAGCAAAGAGTGTGAGATCTATTTTAACCTGTGCCATATAAAACTTCTGCTTTCGGGGCTCTGCTGTTGTCCTAGAAGACACATCTCCGAGAAGCCCGACCTGTCTTTGACTCACTTGGCAAGACGTGCAAGTCTGTACAGAGAACCCACTCACGGTTTGACTCAAACCCTCGATGTGTGAAACACAGCCTGGGAATTCTGATTTCTGGGAGTTGAAAAGAACCAGGCAAGTGTAAATCATGTACGAAGGAATGAAACATGGCAGCTCTGTGTGTTAGAAGGTTTACCCTGCAGGTCCCCCACGCATGGAAAGCAAACCACGTCGGTGCGGCTCAGAAGAATACGGACCGCGACCGTGCCTCCCCCCACCGCACGCAAGCAGGCAAGCCCGCCAACAAAACAAGCCCCCAGTGAAGCTGGAACCTGCTGGGCTTTTTTCCAAAAAGCTTTACAAAATCAAATATAGCAAGAGGACACGTGGGGACAGCGTTATTAAAATGTTTCCTGTAAAATACTGGATATTGAAAGTCTGTTAATAAATTCTACAAATTTCTTCCTGAGGTTAAACACAAGGAATCCCGCGGCTATCCCCCGCTCTCCTGAATCTAAGTAAATAATGCTCAGTTAGCCCAGAAAGGTGAGTGACAGAGGAAATGAGAGGAGTGGGAGGTCTGCAGGAGAAGACTTTCCTCCTCTTAGTTTTCCTAGAATAGTTTCACGGGTGGACCTCTCAGCAGCCACGTGGGTGGATTAAAAGGGGAACAAGTTTTGCAAAAGCAAGCTGGGGCAACTTACACATACACAGACACACACACACACAGACACACGGACATACATATAGATACACACAGACATGGATACATATACAGACACACACAGAAAAACACTCTCTCCCTGCCCCGTACAGTATGTTGTTTTAGTTGTAGCAAAAATAACTTTTACATATGGATCAAAATTGGGCCTCACACCTATGAACAGTTCAGACTAGCTGGAAAACCAAAGATTATTAAGCACTGCATAGACATGTGTCCCTCCAAGTTACAAAATAGAAACAACTTGAATGCATATTTTAATTTGTGTAAAGGGGGATTTGTTGATTGATTACTTGTAGGCTGTTTGGGTAAGAAGTGACATTTCCAGTGTTTCTGAGACCCAATTAAACCTAGGAATACCCTTGCGGGTCCAGGTTATGACTGTTTGAACTTCCAGCTACCAAGCCCTCTCCAGGACCCCATTATATAAACATTCAAGATTTCGATACCCAGATACAAAAGTTGATCATTGGTCATTGAATGCCTCAGCCATGCATTTGCCGTGTCTCATGTGTCTCACGGCTGCTGCCGTTCCTGGCGGTGGGGGTGAGGGCGCTAGAGGCAGTGGTGTGGTGGGCTGGAGAGAGGTCGAGGGTTGTAGGTGGGGGATGAGGGTGGGAACACACATCACAGGACTCTCACCTGGCTCTTGGCGATAAGAAAAATATATCAGTTTGCATGTAGGTAGCTTTAACACTCGGGAATTTGCAGGTACATTTTCACAGCATCCTTGTGATTATTCTTTAAACCAGTGGTTCTCAACTCCAGCTGCCCAGTAAAACCATGTGGGGAGCCTTTGAAACCTACCACTGCAGAGGCTGCTCCCACGGTAATCCTAGTCTGATCAGTTTAGGGTGAGGGGCACATGGATGTGTTTTCAAAGCTCATCAGAAGGTGCTCACATGCAGGCAGGGTGTTGAATCACTGCACGTCAAAGAGAGCATCCCAATATGGCACAGGTGACAGGCAGAAGAGATGCAGGTGCCACCTCCTCTGTAGAAGCAGCATTGATGTGGTCCTTGTCACCTACTTCATGTTTCCACAGCTATCATTAATACAAAATATTTCAAAAAGTCAGGAAAGTACACGGAATTCCCAGGCTCTGACCTCCCAGTTTAATGGATATCGGTATTTGACCATATTTCTTCTGTATCAGTTTTGAAAATGTAGCTGTAAAAAAACATCTGGTAGCTTTAAATAGGTTGGGAAATTTGGAGTACATTTGGGCTGCTCGTTCAGGTCTTTGCTAGGGCATTTACACTCTAGTATAAGTGAGGGACCTGGGTGGAGGCCATGGTAGAGACAGAAGGCTGGGCAAAGATGGGGAGACAAGTTAGGAAAAGGGGTGCAGGATGGGCGTGGGGCTTAGGATGGCTAAGGCCGCCCTCAGTTTGCCCGTTGTTGATCCTGGCAATGAGGTGACAGCATTTTTATTGAGGACTTCTTTAAAAGATGAGGTCACTATTCAGGCGAGTGAGCCATTTTAAGAATTTAAGCTCTCTTTGCCACTCATCTGGTTTCTTTCATAACATTCCTGGGTGTTCCTTTAAATGTGCCCCCTTATTTTGCAGGGAAATATCAATTTCTTTGGCCAGCACCTATTTGCAACCGCAGTTGACCCCAGCGTTTCTTGTAGAAGTGGCGACATGTGCCGTCTTTCACCTGCAGCGGGGTGGGTGGGGGCGGGGTCCTTTCCTCTGCTCTGCTGCCTGCCCTTCCTTATTCAAAATTGATGCTTTTTGACATTTCTGTCAAATAAGTACTACCTTGGGTTCTTTATTATATTCCTAGGGCAGCAGCTGAGATTTCCTTGGTCTTTCCATTTGAAGATGTTTATTTTAAAAAGATCGAAAGAGGCAGAATTTACTTCTAAAATACTTCAATAAATAACCTCTTCCAGGCTGCCATGATCCACTTTGGCAGAGAGATGCTATAGACATAACCCAGCGCAGTGTCAAAAATAGATACAAGCGAGCCGTGCTCAATTCCGGGCTCTTCCCTCCTTTCTCCTTTTACTGATTCTGCTCAGCACCCTGCCCTCTGGAATCCTAACGTGATCTGTTAAATTATGGTGTAATGAAAACCCTGTCACTCTCCATCAGTTTTTAACTTCAGGAAGCCTTATAATTCTTGCCCAACCATTCCACAAAACAAATATATCAGGGGACGGTCTAGTGAGCTGTGTTCTGGAAGCTTATTCATCCGTCTTTGGTGTCTGCCTGAACTCATACAAAGGAACATGAGCCACTCTGCAAATACGTGGAAGTTACAACCTCACACCATCGGGATCGCCAGGGGCTTGTTAGAAACACAGGATTCCCAGCCCCAGCCCAGATCTGCCGAAGCAGAATCTGCCCGACAGTGGTGCTCGGGTTCAGTTCCTTATTTTGAATAGCTGGAAATCCGAGGCGAAGCCTTACGGTAGAATCGTGCAGTTTCTTGGGTATTCCCAGCGTGTTGAAATCCCACCCCTACAATCAGATGCTTTCTCACAAAAGTCTAAACACCTGTTGGCCCATGGCAACTGCTGATATTTTGGAAGCCCTTTGCAATGCCCTGCCACGTCACACACACCTGCTCTCACCTGAGATGATAAGGCTGGTGTGGGCCGGTGGGAGTCGGTTGTGCCTGTGCTGGGCGGTGCCTGGCACATCCTGGGTGTGGGACACGCACTTTCTCATGGGCTGTGAAGACGCGGAGGCCACCTTTCTTGGGTCTCCACGTGAGCCTGGAGACAGGTCTGGCGAGGAGGGCAGAGTCCTCATCCCTGATTCCTGAAGGAGACCTGAGGGCGGCATGTGGGCTTGGGGGCGAATGAACTTGTGGAAGCCTTGTAGGAACATTCAGGGTCCCTCTGGCAGGAGCCACTGTCTCTCAGGGGAGCAGACAAGCTTAAGGCCTTTGGAGAGAATAAACTCGGGCCCCAGAGGCCATGGGGACCCACGCTGACAGACACATCACTGCCCAAACTGAGGCGAGCCGACACAGTGCCTGGAGCTCATGGTTTGCCTCGGAAATGGCCCTTGAGCTTCAGGAGGGAAGAAAGAGGTGAGTGCCTGCAGCCCGGTGCTGGGGGTCTCTCTGGGAGCTGTGGCACCGCTCCGGGGAGGGCCCCGGGCAGCGGCTCCTACCCAGAGTCAGGAGGGCAGCTGGCAGGTGTGGGTGCTGGAGCTCCGCCTGCAGGGACGAAGGCTGTGGCTGCTCTTGCTAAGAGACTGAAACCATATCCCAGTGCTGGGAGTGACAGTGTTTGGGTAGAACTGGGTTCTCTCTACTTTACAAGGCTGCTTTGGCCTTCAAAATCTTTTGAAGGCAGCTCTAAGAAAAAGCCCCCTCTACGGTTGACTTGCAGACCCCGATTGGGGTTTGGACCCTAGTCCTCAGCCAAAGCATGGTCCAGCGGCGAGGCAGACCAGGAGAGTGGGGGAAGGTGTGAGGACAGTGACTCCTGATGGAGAGGGAGCCTCAGGTCTGTGCTGCCCATGGCGGTAGGAACAACCCACCACACCATACTTTTCTTCGAGAAGCAGAGCTGTCCGTTCCACTGTCTAAAATCTTGCTTTGGCTCCCTCTCGGCTCTGGGAGGATATCCAAGGTCCTTACCCTGGTGTGCCTGTCTCTTGCGGCCTGTGCCCCTCCCCTGAGACAGACCCCTCCTCTCCCTCTCTCCCTGGGCTGGCACCCCATTGTCACACTGCTCTTCACTCCTTTGTCCCCGCAAGCCTCTGTCCCCATGGCCACCTCGGATGGCCCACGCCCACCAGGAAGCGTCTGCCTTTGCAGCCTTGGCTTGACCAGAGTCCTGTGCAGACCTGACAGTCGCACGTGCCTATTGCAGGGACAGCCTCATCATTACAGCTATCATGTTCTGCGCCACCTGCCAGTGTGAAAGCTCCTTTGCATCTGTCTTCCCAAAGTTGCCACAGCGCTCAGGACCCGGTGGGACTCAGTCCCTATGTGCTGCAGGAGTAAAGAGCAAGGGACATCACCAATGGGCAAGCCCTCGTGAGTCGGAGCTCACGAGCGAGTACACGAAGGTTCCTATCACACAGTTGTTATTAAAGGGAACCGTGAACGCCGGGCTGTGTGCGCTTGCTACTGTGGGTTCTCCATCCTGGCTGCCCTCTGAAATCACCTGGGGGGCTCTGAACAAGCATCCGTGTGGGGGGATGGGAAGAAAGTGGGGCGAGGGGCACCACAGATTGTTAAAGCAGTATCTCTGGGGCGGCCAAGGTTGTCCCGGAGCGTTGTGTGTCTTAGTGTGTTAGGCGGCTGACATCAGCCTGGCATCTGTGGCCTCTGTTGTCTTTCATTTGAGGGATCCCCAAACAGGCTCTGGAGTCTTGACTGGTCATGGAAAATTCTGTTCCAGACAGGCCACGGCAGAGGGCCTTTCCAAAGCTGTTTCCATCGCACTGCATTTCTTGTAAATTTAAAGAATGCTGTTAATGTGTTACTGCTCTGCGATTGCTCTAGAAAGGGCCCAGATGGAGGACAGAGTAGCAAAGGAGGATGCTGCACCTGAGGGACACAAGGTATTTCCCTCTGAGCCTCAGTCTTTCCCTCTGCAAAGTGGGGTGACGCCACAGCACCGGCTACCAGGGGTATTGGAAGAACTGAATCATTACGATATTTGTGAAATTGTACTTTTTAAAAACAAAAACACAGCCAGAGAAAGAGATTTCCTTTTCTCTTAGTTTGCACATTATTTGCAGTTGTTAATGTTGATTACCATCTCTTCGCTGTTTCTTGGCTGAAGTTTAGAATGCAGACAAAAGTCTTCAATGTCCCCTTTTGACAAGAAAATACTTTGCAATGCTTTAAAATAAGTAAGTAAAGACTCACCTAATAAAAAAAATGCAGACAGTTCCCCCCTTCTGTTAAGAAGTGAAAGCCTTCAACCCTGTCATGAGCATAACTTTCTGAAGTTTTAAGGGGAAATCAGGTAAGAAAGGGAGCGGTGTCTCCGTCTGCGGAGAGATGCTGCGCTGTTTCCCCTGGGTAGGGGTGAGGGGCGGTGGGAGGGGGTAAGATTTTTATCTTTTGTGTATAATCTCAGTAGCAATCATGACATCGCTTTAACGATATTCTTGCATATGTGAAACTAATCATAGTTTGTAAACCCACAGGGAAAAAACAGTTTTTGCCCTGAAATGCAGCCAAGTTAGACTGGAAAAGCTACTGTTAAGGAAACTGCCCTGAGCTGGACTGTTCCTTTTTTGCGGGTGCTCTGTCTCTTTCTCTCTTTCTCTCTCTTTCCAAACTCCTCTCTCCCCCTGCTCTCAAGTCTAAAAATTGTAACAGTATTTCAAGAAGCTAACATGCTACTGCAAACTGTGGTTTCTTAAAATCTCTTCAAAAGAACACATCCTGCACACTTGCAGCCGGAGAATATTAACGGAAGAGTGGATCTTGATCAGGTCTCGGAAACTGCTTAAAGACCAGAGGTGGGAAGAGTTCTCCAGACCTCTGGAACTCGAGGCCAGAGTCTCCGACCCTGATTACAGATCCTGGTTACCTTGTACAACCTACCCCTGGGAACCTGGCTTTCAGTTCACCGCCTACAAAATGCGATAATGGTCTGTGCCTTCCCTTACTGGGCTCTTGTGAGAACCACGTGGCTTAATGACGGGGACATCATTCCTGAAAACTTGTATCATATGAGTTCCACCATGGGAACATTTTCACCCAAAGTTTGACATTAATTCCTCCTTGGTAACTGGCCCAGTCCGTGTGGCTAAGTGGCTCAAGTGGGCCCAGGTTTTGGCATCTGAGGAAGACCTGGTCCAGCTTCTTTGAATGCCCTCACATCCAATCACATTGCTCATGTGGTCAACGGATCAATGGATTCGAGATTGCTCTTTCATTGGGAAGCAGTAGGATGCAAACAGGCACAGTGTTTCTGAAGGGCAATTTGGTGAAATGTAACAAGAGCTTTTTAAAAAGTGTCTACCTTTTTCCCAGCAAACATTTTGAAACTCACTTATAATCATAAGAGTGTCGATTTTGAGTTTACTGTAAAACTTTGATGATTGAAAATGCTTAAGACTGGGGTGTTCTGGTTTAATTGAACTATTTGGATTACCTACTCAACCCAGGGTTAAACAGAATTTCAGCCTAGGGCTTCCAATTCAGTTGTTAAAAATCTCTCTAAAACATGAGCTCACTTCTCCATGCTGGTGAGTGTGCCGTGCTGGACACAGTGCAGTCTTTGATGACGTGGGTGCCTGGGTTGTATCTGGGTCACTCTTCTATCCTTAAACTTACTTATTTCTCTTTTAAAGTCCTTCAAGTGTAGCTGTAAGTAGATTATCTGCTTTCTGAAGTAACATATATGCTTGGCATTAAAAAATACATAAAATCATTAAATTGCTTATTATAATTTTCAATACCCTCTTAGAAGCAAGGGGCAGAAAAAACAGCTTACTAATTTATTGGGGTTTTTTTTCCCCAAATTATCCTTATTTTGTAGCTAGAAAACCTGATCTAGACGGAAGTGAAATATTTGTCTAATAGAGCTCAGTGTCTGTCAAAGCTCATTCTACAGAATTGCATGACTCAAAGTTAACTCCGATCTCTGATGCTTCTTGAAAGGAAATGTGGTTATGGCTAACAGCATGAGGGCTTAGGTTTTGAGGATCTATAAAGCAATTTGGAAGGACAATACCAATACAGAAATACCAGAAACCAGTGACCTGGACTGTATTCTAATTTTTATATGGCTTAGAGAAGTGAATGTGACCCACCCACAAATTTATTCCTTTTCCCCATCATTCAAATATTGCATCAGAGTAACATCCAGAATAAATGTTTTCACTAGTACAAGTTCCTAAGAGAAGAAAGAGGCTCTTTCCCGTCTCCCCTCTGAACTACATATACAGTCTTTGAGTGTTTAATTTCTTGTATGGTGGATCCTTACCGAACTTGGAGAATTGGCTACAACTTGACTACATGGAATAATATAGTCTGTGTTCATTTTCCAAAGGAAAATATTTTTAATAATTCTCAATAGTTCTCAGAACACTTTAAGCGTTATGGAAATGCTATCCAAAAACCACATAGTGAATGGCTTTCCCACGAAACTCTTGAAAGAGCCACATGGAGGATGCAGTAACCTGCATCTGGGCCTTCTGGGCAAAGTCTGCACCTGGCAGAGAGGAAAAACATGCATGTGAGCACAGCCCGTGAGCTGGCTGCAGGAGGGCCCCAGGGACAGTGCCGGGGGAGAAGGAGGAACCACAAACATGAGAACATGACTTTGCTTCTTGGTGGCATTTTCAAATATACTTTGACATCTCAGATTCAATGACCTGCACATCTAACTCAAGAAGCCACCGAGTTTATCCTTTTGCTTTTTCTGAGATGACAGCAGACAAAAGACCCTTCCTTCCTTTTAAAACAATTCCAGGGTGTCAGAACCTCTGATTTCAGCAAGTCCCTTTGGCCTGTATCTTACCCCTGTTTTCTCTGTCTGCTTATTAGAAACTGCTGTTCATCCCTCTCTCCCACTGTGAGGTTCCTTCTCACGTGCTAAGGGCTTCAAAGCCCTACTCAACTGTTTCTCTTTCTTCCCTTTCCCCTGAAATCTCTCGTCTTTTCTCTGGTGCTTGATTGTCTTATGAAATCTTGGGGTGCTGTGAGGGGACAGAGTGGTTGGCATATGAAGCACAAATGATTCAACCAGGTCACCGATGTCTGAATGAGCCTGGGAAGAAGCCAGGAAGAGCACACAGGGCTTGTCACTGTTTATCCACATATCAAGTCTTGCCTTATTTTAGCAATACCAGCAGCTGGGCTGGAAAGTCAAAACAGGGAAAAAGTAGCTTGAGTACAGATTCCCTACGTGAAGAAAGGAATGGACCAGATAACACTTGCGTATTCCAGCAGTCACGTGAGCATGCCCAGGGTCTGTCTTTAGTGCTGATAGCTCCTGATACTTCTTTTGTAATAAAAGGTCAATTTACTTTAGATTGGTTGAGGGTAACCAGAAAAGATCTCGTATAGTTTAACAATTGCTTATTTTAAGAAAACCTGACTGACTCGATGGAAATACTGGAATGTTATTTGGACATGGCTGGTGAGTTTTCATTAAGTTCTCCTATCCCACACTACTTCTGTGTGTCTCTGTGACCACAATGTCATCTTTTATTATCAGTTGCTCTAAGACCCAGGTCTCACACATTTTGTGGGTGGACTACTGTGAATGACTTTGGCGTTGTTTGTGTGAGTATTTATAACTGAGGATTTTCAGGTGAAACATATTTTCTGATCCTGGAACCCCACGTGATAGCCATTATCAACTCAGTACCCAGCATAACCTCTATATACTCGCCATGATAGCTGAGACTTACAAGATTCTGCATCGCTAATTTAAAATAAATCCCACTTATGCACACAACATGAATAAGGAATCAAGACTGTTATCTCGCTGGTGCAGGCAAAATAAGCTATTTCCTTGAAAAATACAGTTCATTAAGAGCAAGATATTTTTAGCTTATTATTATTATTATTATTATTATCATTTTAGGGGCTTGCAAAAATTGTCTTCACTTACTTTGAAGTTCTAAATCAACCCGCACCAAGGTTGTTCGCAGACTAAGGTGGGCTCCACTTGAAGCCCATTCTACATTTTCAGCACAGATCCCTGTTTCTGTGGGGCTGGTTCAGAGCAAGGCTAAAGTCCCAGTGACTTCTACAAAGACATAAGCGAGTGTTACTTCCTGGGCAGAGAAAATGTTTGCAGTTTGACGTGTACGACCGTGAGCGACTATGCGATGAATACCAAGCAACACTGTTGTTGCACATGAGAAAGGAGCCTTGTCTACTCTCGGCTCCAGATCACAAAATGAAACGGTCCCCTCATACTCAGGACTAATATATTTCCCATTCATAACCCTGGTCACACTTGCTCCCTGTCACAGTGCCCCAGGGAGGACAAATCCCCAGAGACATGCTCTCGAACTCTGCCAGCCAACTGCTTGCACGGGAAGGTAACAAACAAGCCGCAGCTCTAACGTGCTGCCGCCACTGTAGCGGCTCACTTGACCTCCCTCCCGGCAGCAGCATTATTTATTCACCGGAGTGACTTCAACTCTGCACCTGGCGGGCGGCCACGTGTGATCCCTCTTGCTCAGGGAGTGCAGGGTTAGAGCTCTCTTCGGGCGGAATCCGTCGCCAGCCTGCTCTCCCGGCTCATGAGTGATCATGGCTCTCAGCACCACTGATGGCGCTAAAGCTGGGCCATTTTTCTCTGCTCCTTTACTGCTCGGAGAACACTCAGGGCTTCTTCCCTTCCCATCAGCGTCCTGGCTGTCTCCTAATCCTGGCATTTCCTCTCCAGGCTGTTCTGTTCATGGCTACCGGATTGAAATCTCTGGTGTATTTCCCCTCACCCTACCTCCCCCAAATCAAAGCAGTCACTTCTCAAAGATCTACGAGCTCAGTACCATGCCAACGCAAGGCTCTCCAGCTTCTCCATGGTGTGGCAGACCACACCCCTCCCTCCCTGACCAACCCTCATTGCCAGTACTCTTTGGATATAGGGGGATTCCTTGTTTGGAAAGAGATCCCTTCCCTTGGGAAAACTCTACTACCCACCAAAATCCTACTCGTCCTCCAAGACTCCTTCACATTCCACCATATCCTTGGATAGTTCCTCCTGACACCAGCCCTTCCTAACGTTCTCCTCCCTTACTGTACCACTCTCTTTCCTGTTTAATGCTGTGCTTCTTTATGTACCTTATTGTTTCACTGATACTCTTATTTTTTCAAAGTCTAAGGCCTCTAAGGGCTGAAATCAGGACTTTTTTTTTTCTATTTCCCCCTTTGTCTTCTTTAGATAGTAGGTACTTATTAGAGATTTGTTGACCGACTAAGCCAAGTAGCTATGGCAATTCGGAACATAGCTATCAAAGGCCAATTTCTGGCAATATGAAGATGGTCAAGAGATGTTTTGAATGAAAGTAAATGTTATGTAACTATAATTATTCCTCACTTGACTGCATGAAGGTTTCCCGTGATAAGCCCTCTATTCAGTTTTCTTAATATGGCTTTTCTCAAGAGTACACCATTCTTACTCACTGATAGTGTCTTTTATTTAAAGGATAATAGAGAAGACTATTAATTTTAGAAAGAACAAAAAAAACCCTTCTGGATGGATTAACTGTAATTCCAAAACACTCATCAGTTTACTTATATAACAAGAGCAACAGATGCCGGGCTCGGTGGCTCACGCCTGTAATCCTAGCACTCTGGGAGGCCGAGGCGGGCGGATCGCTCAAGGTCAGGAGTTCGAAACCAGCCTGAGCAAGAGTGAGACCCCGTCTCTACTATAAATAGAAGGAAATTAATTGGCCAACTAAAGATATATACAGAAAAAACGAGCCGGGCATGGTGGCACATGCCTGTAGTCCCAGCTACTCGGGAGGCTGAGGCAGAAGGATCGCTTGAGCCCAGGAGTCTGAGGTTGCTGTGAGCTAAGCTGACGCCACGGCACTCACTCTAGCCCGGGCAACAAGTGAGACTCTGTCTCAAAAAAAAAAAAAAAAAAAAAAAAAAGAGCAACAGAGAAGTCCTTGCTTTCTGCCCATCATCTTTGCAACTTAGTGTGATCATGTATACTTCATCTGTTGGACCAAAAGCATTTTGCTTTTGCTTTTTTCACTCTGGGCATTGAGGCCAGGTTAAACCTGCCCGTGGAGTGACACATAAGGCTGACATGCCATTTCCGGTTGGGTCTCTGCATAGCTCTTGCATGAGCATGCACTCCAAGGTCTCTCCTGTGGGCAGAAGGGGCATGGTGTCTCAGACTTCCTCCTTAAAGCAGATTGGAGGGAAACCTAAGCCAGAAGTTCTCTCCCAGCAGGGGGGTTGCAGATGACTGGCCCCATCTTCAGAGCGGCTGATTCAAGGAATCTGGGGAGAGCTTGAGCATTCGCAGTTGTAGTCAGTTCCCTGGTGACGCTATTGCTGCTGGCTTGGAGACGCACTTTGAGAACTACTGACCTAAGGTGACTTGTGCCAGCTCGCTCTCAGCACCAATGATGGCACTAAAGCTGGGCCATTTTTCTCTGCTCCTTTACTGCTCTGAGAACACTCAGGACTTCTTCCCTTCCCATCAGGGTCCTAGCTGTCTCCTAATCCCAGTATTCCCTCTGCAGTCTGTCTTGTTCATGGCTGCTAGATTGAAATTTCTTGTGTATCCCACCCCCTCCGCCACTTCCCCTCAATCAAAGCAGTCACTTCTCAAAGATCCACAAGCTCAGTATTATGCCAACACATGGCTCCCAGCTTCTCTATGGTGTGGCAGACTGTACCCCTTTCCTGACCAACCCTCATTGCTTCCTTTGCCCACAGAGATCCACCTGTGGCCAGTGGCCAGTCAAGGAGACATGGGAAGTGTTGGCTTGGGGCCCAATAACCCTCAAGTGCTGATAAGAAACGGGGCTGCCTAATTCAGCCTCTTGTTCAATGAAGGAATCCCTTTTATGACAACACAGAATAGTTTCTGTGTCTGCCTTCTTCTTTGTGTCCTCTCTTTATATGCCTTATTGCTGTGGGCCCGGCCACCCCGGGGGCGGGGGGCTGATGAAAATTCACGAGAGTGAGTATATATTTAGGGTATTCACTGGTGAGACTTTAGGAGTTCACTAAATAGGAAGGAATCTATCTATTCCTTCTTTGCCATTATTGAAACTGGATTCCTCGAGAGTAGGAATTACATCTTCTTAGTGCCATATTTTGTGCATTAGAAATGTCTACAAATCTGAAGTGTACTCTGGCTGATGTGTCAGGGAGTCCTGGCTCTGAAAAGCCTGTGAGGCTATGGAGAAGCTTCCAAAGAGATACTTCATTCCTGTCTCTTGACTGAAGGCAGAGTGTGTGGACAACATAAAGCAAGCGTAAGTCTTTTCTGTGAGTGGGGACTCTGGTAGCCCAGCAGCTTAGTCATGAGACTGCTGCACTGACCACACGTTTTGTGTACGGACTGGAATGTCACTTTGGTTAAGCATGATTCACTTCTGTTATAGAGAAATGATGGCTCCCCAAGTAACAAAGCAGGGGCCCCATAGTGTGCTGATTTGTTGCCTGAAATGAAGGGTGTTGCTCTTCTCCCAAGGATTAGCAGTGCTCTGTGTTGGCAGAGACTTTAAAATACGTGCATTCCAACCTCACTTCTTAGCTTTCTCAGCTTCTTCATGCTTTCTAGTGACGGAGAGTTGAGGGCGGTGCACATGGAGAGAACAGACCACATTACCTCTGCCCAGCTCTGACTACAGAAAGTTCTTTCTTACCTTGAACCAAAACAGGCCACTTTGTAGCTTCTACTGCCAGGTCCTACTTCTATCCCCCAGAGTCCAGCAGAAAAATTCTAATCCCTCCTTCATCTTCAAATACCAAGGCTCCTTGAAAACACCGGCCGTGCATCCTCCCCCAAGTATTCTCCAGGGAAAACACCCCTACTTCTCCCACTTTTTTTTTTGTATCACATGGTTTGGACTCACCTACCATCCTGTGTGTGACTGAGTTGGGTCCCTTTGAGATTGAAATGATAGAGGCTGGCAGTGAAATAAACCCTCTCCTTGAAGAACTTCTCTTCCTTAAACAGAAGTTCCACGTGAGGCATTATTTACTTTGGAATGGGCAACACATTTAAAGTAGTCAAGCGTTTTCTGATCCAGTGTAACTACCCTATGGAAGGGTTAGCAGAGCTAGTGGTATTCACTGTTTGAGTTTGGTGACAAACTCACTGGGCGCTGCCTGGATGGATGTGGCTTTGGCACCTGATTTAGGGGAGCAAGAATGATGTAAGAGAGCTAGAAGCATTACGGATCATCACCCTGTTTCTTCTGGCTCTTTCTCTCATAGCCTTCTCCGATATTTCTCTCTGACGTCTCTCTTTTCTAGGTTGTGAATTTAGCTTTAAAGCCGGTCTCTCGCTTCTAATGAAAAAGTATGATGTTAATATCCAAGGGTACCTGATCTTCTTGAGGCAGGCAGAGGTTCTCAAAGACTGCTTACAGATTATTATAATACATGCTCTATTTTTGGAACATCGACTATTGTTGGATTAACTCCACCTAAACTTACAGCATGTGTTTATCCTATAGATGCCTATGTGATTCAAAACAAAACGCAAATTGCTAGTCAACAGCAAGGAGCAGACATTGGAAGACAGCATCTAATTCTTCAGCATTCTTAGACACAATGTGGGTGTAATTGTCAGGGTTAGAAAGTTGCTCTGGAGCATGGGTTCTGAAGTTGGCGCTTTTTCTTTGTGTCTACTTTGACAGTTAACTAACAGAAGTCAAATGATATGGATTTGCATCTCTTTCGTTAAGCGTCATTTACACCCACTTCCAAAGTCAAAACATCCCAACTATTTTGTTTAAAAAAATATACCACTGAAGAATGATTCAAGGGCACAGCAAAATACTATCTCTACCAGGGATATTTTCACAAATCATCTCCTCTGCCCCATCCTATTCCTAACCCACATTACCTGTATTTCTTTGATGCCAGACATTTATATTGGGTATATATGCCAAACACTCCAATGTGTCCACCCTACCAGTTTCCCTTCCTCTTGGGCACAGAGCTAACTACAATAGCCAGCTACTCTGGCAGTTAGCTGAGATCATAGGAGATGGGTAGGAGTGATGTACGTTACTTCCAGACCTGGATCATTAAAATCTTCTGCATAATCATCTACTCTCTCTCTTCCCTTGTCTGCTAGCTGGATACCAGCCCTCAGGAGATCTTGGAAGTCATGTGCTAAAGATGAAAATGTGTTCATCAGCCTGGGTCCCTGTATGGTATCAGCCAATTAGATTTATGGGAATGAGAAAATGTATTTTGCTGAATTGCTGAGATTTAGAGATTTTCTGTTGCAGCAGTGATCCATAATAATTAATATAGTACATAACCTCAGTGAGAACTGAACTTAATGCCACAGAGTAACAGATGAAGAACAGCATCTACTATTTATAAAATGCCTATTTTGTGTTGGAAATTGTGCTGAGAACTTTACACTGTCACATTAATTCTCACAACATCTCTGGGGCAGATGTTATTATTATTACTTTCATTTTACAGATAGGGAAACTAAGGCATAAAGTTGGTTAAGGTTACACGGTTAGTGCAGTGGATTATAAAACTGTCCCCAATTATTTATTTCCTTCTCTGTAAGAAGATTATATGTCTCCACCTGTTGCTGCATGACTGGTAGTGTCTCACTGTGGGAGAAATATACATCTCCATCCCACTGGCCATTGGCACTGGTGTGACATGTGACATGTATGTTTTGGCCAATGGGATGTGAGTGGGTAACTTGTGCCATATCTGAGCAGGAATTTTAAGCCATCGCTTAATTTGACATTCTTTTTTCCCTCTGACACTGGAATGGAATGTCCCAGGTCAGACTGGTCCCTCAGCCTGGATCTCAGACTGAAGACGACACAGGGAGGGTAGCCACAGTGACCAGCAAAGGTATGTGGCTCAGGCAGGAATACACCTTTGGTCTGTAAAGCCACCTGGCAGTGCTGTTACTGCACCAGCCCTCACAAAAACTGACTGGTACACCCGGACCTTGATGCAAATGCAGCTAGTGAGACACCGAAGCCTGTGCTCTTAATCACGGACGGGGCCCACCTATCAAGCACATTGTCACACTTGTACACATCCCTGCTGGATGATGTGAAGGAAATGTAAAGGATCATTAAAACAAACAAACAAACAAACAACAACAATTCTCATCCTGGATAGGAAAAAAAAGTAGATGCCTGTAAGTTTAAACAGGAAACCACCACAGTACTAAGGATTTAAGTGATTTATAGATAGGTCTTTCACATAGAATACATTCAGATTTTGTCCCAAAAAAGTTGTTGGCAAAAATATGGATATTTTTACCCATGGATGCACTTTCTGGTTCCTTTTGTAAAGATGTCATACCAGAAACCACATCTCTGTAACTGGGAGTAAGGCTGGTGGTGAATGGTGGCCAAAATCTACCCACCAAAAAACCACAGTGCTGTGTGGTACCTGGTCATAAGCACAGCCATGAGAGAAGATGTGGAATGTGAGCCTGGAGGGGTTAATGGGTTTAATCTGACTTGGACACATCTGTGTAGACATGAATAAAGTAGCCATTTGGTTAAAACTTGGGGTTAATTTTACATGTGATAATTAGGAAAAGTTGATTGATGGCCTTATTGTATTTTGGACAAAATAGAGATTTGAACGGCCATTGGAACATGGTACACTGAGCAAAAATCACTGCCTGAGATTTTGTTTAAATAACTATTCAATTCAGTAATGAATAAATACATGAATATTTACAATTGATTAGCAGGTATGATTGAATCAAGGCTACAGTTTAGGGAGGAGGCTACAGACTATTCTTTTAAAGATGGCACTTCTTT
This sequence comes from Lepilemur ruficaudatus, assembly GCA_963574885.1. Taxonomy (NCBI): domain Eukaryota; kingdom Metazoa; phylum Chordata; class Mammalia; order Primates; family Lepilemuridae; genus Lepilemur; species Lepilemur ruficaudatus. Next base: position 148,023 of record CAUYRT010033206.1, read on the forward strand.
ATTTGAGAAGAATAACTTTGCTATTAATTAACGCTATTAAAATGATGTCAAGCATGTGTATATTTAGTACTTTGTCAAAGGAAATTCAGAATACCATTAGAAGACTTACTGCAATTATGACAATTTCTTCTTTCTATTGGATCCTAATTATTTCTAGAAATACTTATTTCTAATTATTTAAAATATATTTATTTTAAATGTATTTTTATCCTGAATGACTGTATTTTACTTTTCTACCTCACAAAACACTTTAACTACAACTAAAAGGAATACTCTAATTCAACAAGAGTGTTTTGATGATTTTTCAACTTAACTACCAATCCCCCTTTTATTGATATTACCAGATTTACTAATTTCCTAAAACTTTAGAGTGAATTAATTCTCTTTTGGTACTTAAATATCAATTATTCAAGGTAAAGTAAAGCAACAATAAATGTCATCTCAGTAAGCTATAAACCCAAAGTCATTGAACTTAAACGTCTCAATTCTACCAAGCAAAATTCTGATATAATCAATTAAAACAAAAAACCAAAAACCTTGCTTTGAAAGTATCTCACTTTAAAGGTGGTAAAAATAAACAACTGTCTTTTTCCCTTGCTTTCTTCCTTCCTTCTTACTCTGCCTCTCTCTGGTCTATTTCCTCTACTAATCTACATATTACTTAGATATCATTTGATTAAGGAAGAATTGGTGAAAACAGGAAGAGCTTCACCTTGCCTGCTTGCCTTTCCACAAAGAGGGTTTATCTTGTTTCCATGAAGGTTTGCATGGTCAACATTGAACCCTTTGGAACAGCAACATTTTCTAGCTATGAAAATCAGTGAATGGGGTTAAGATTCCATAAGGGAATATTTACTTATTTTAATCTCCAATGAATGTTTCTGTTGCTTATTAAACAGCTATTCTCATGACTTCTTTTTATCCTATAGAGATAGTTTGTGGGAAGATAGAGAGGAATATGAGAGAGAATTAAAGTATTTTTGTATTCTTAAAGGGAACAGTCTATGTAAGTCCTATGTCTTCAGTAAAGACCTGAGTCATACACTTGAATACAACATTTATTGATGTTTAGGAAATACCAGGGTGAGGTATCAAAATAAATTGTTTTCTAAAATTGCAAAATGGAACCAAGTGCACAGGGGTGAATTTTAGTAAGTTGCTCGCCTTAACAAATCTTATTTGAAATGGGTAAACCAATTATTCTGGAACATGCTATTGACTGCATAAGGGAATAATGACATTTTAGCCATCTAGGAAGAAATCAAGTCATAGTTTGGTAAATTAGCACTGAATACACGAGCATGGAATCTACCAAAACCAAAGATTATTGGTTGAGAAATTTCGCATACCTAGGTTATTTATATACTCCCCTCTTTTTTTTTAATGCATAAGAGAAATTGAACTTTAGAACTCACAAATACATTACTTTGCTTATCTAACAATCTATACTCTCCTATGGGTTTATCTTTATAACTAATCTCTACTTGCCTTCTGCTGATAATATCAGACGGAACAAAGCCAGGGTACAGCTGCTTCGTTTAAATCCCAACAGTACTCCCTGCATCACTTCTCTCTACTGTAGGTAGCCACTTTTTTATAAATTAAATCGTGGATAAACTTGTCAATACCCATCAGGAGCCTAAATGTAAGAAATAGTGTGATCTCTTACCCTTTCGCCCAGATTTGGAGTAAACTGCCCTGTCTTCACTATTGATCATAAAAAAAATACTGACAGGTATAAATAAACAGCTTGAACCGTGTCCCAAGTGCATTATCTTTAGAAAACAGCCTCATACCCACAGTTGGAAAGCCCAGCAAGGAAAACCGGGATATACCTTGTTTACCATTAAAATAACAAACCAGAAACAGCTCAAGACTTCATGCACAGGTGCATCCTCAAAAGAGAGGATTGCAGAAACCTTCTCAACATTTCCAACCAGTTGCAAACCTTGACTGTGCTCCACAATTCAAACGGCACTTTGTAACACCTGGACGCCACTCTTAAAGGCTTTCTACTTGCAAGATGACTGCCACCTTCCTGTACCATTTTTCCTCATCATATTAGTGGTGGTGGTGGTGGGGACCCATTACCCAAGATGAGAAAAGGGCAGAGCCCAGCTTTCTGGTAAGATGAGCGCAGAAGAGCTCCGTGGACTTACCTGTTCCCAGGAAGAAGGTTGAAATGGAACTTGAATGATAAGAAATCCTCCCCTCCTGCACAGCTTCTTCCTTGTTTGTATTAAGAGAAGTGGCTCCTCTCAGTTTCCTATGCCTGCAACCTTGGAAATGCAGCCACCTCGTCCAAACGCTGGCCTGAGAGCAGGATCACTGGCTCTCATCTTGCTAGCACACTGTCTCCCCTTTCCAGTAGCTCGCCAGCTCTGTTCCCAGCTGGTCAGGTCTGGATTAAGAGGAAACTATTTCTCCGCCCTCTTGGGTCTTAGGCCCCTTAGCAGAACTTGGTTGGCTGGTCTCTCGCTGACCTGCTGTTGCCACAGCGTCTTGCTGCCATCCATGCCCAATGTAAAGTTAAGGAGGCGAGTGTGAGAGGGCGAGGAATGAATGAATGGTTCTGTAAGCAAAGGGACTCCGATGAGACAAGCAACTCTCCTCAGGGGCTGCTCCAGGTCTCTGTGTGTATGTGTGCGTGCGTGTGTGTGAGTTATGTGCGCGCGCGCGTATGCCCTTTTCCCCCTTGTAGACGGGATCTTTTCTCCATTCTCCGTTGGGCTCAGGTCTTTCCCTGTGTCAGCGTTCCTGATTTTAAATAGTTATTGTGATGCACCGCCATGCATAAAATGGATGATTTGCGAGCTCCTTTCCCTCACGTAATTCAGCGGATAATTTGATATCCAGATTCTGCACAAGCAAAAAAATCTTTTCTTTACAGAAAGTGATCGACTTCCCGAGACCCAGGCAGGGAGTACTGCTTCCTGGGGCTGCGGACCCGGGAAGCTGGCGCCTGGGTTCTGGCCTTGGTGCTGAATCCGGAACCGCTCCGGAACCCTCCGCGGGCCCCCGGCGACTTGCGCGAGCTTGGAGGAGACCCCGCAGCTCTAAGCGCCCTCTCGAGTGTCGCCGACTGGGAGTTGGGCACGGCCAGTGCCCTAAGACCCTGCACAGGGCACGCGGCTGGCTTATTTCTGTGCCTGGAGCCGGGAAAGTTTGGTCCAATGTGTTTTTTTCTGTAACTGGAACTGCCTGTCCCCTCCCACCTGGGTCGCCATGGAGACTCGAGCTCTTTCCCTTCTTTTCTCCAGGCAAAATGGGCGAAGCTTAGCTAGCTCAGCCCTGACTACAGCGAGCCCTTTTTTCTTTCTGAGCAGTTCGTGGGCATCATTCTTTCCCGTTTTTCAGCAAAAGAAAGGCAGGCAGGGCACGGTGCTGGCGGGATGGGCATTGCCCCCTGTGCCCTGGGGCTCCCTGGGCCGGCGGACTTTGGGCAAAAGCAGTTGGGAGACTCTCTCAACATATAATACATGTCTAACTCCCAAACACTGGAGTTTTTTTTTTCCCTTTCCCTTTTTAGGGGGTGGAGGCGGGATTCTTAGGAAAATTCTGGTATTTGGTTTCTCCACTCACCTCACCCCATTTCTGTGGCTGTATCTGGGAAGATATATTTTCCCCCTAAGAGTTGCTCCATATTGCGCCTGGTACAAGACATATACCTGTGGATCCACCCAGGGTTTTATTAGGTTTGGGGAATACTGATGTTGTTTCAGTTAAAAACTAACCCAAGCTTTCTGTCTTGACGGAAATGAAAATATACTCAGGAGGAAGCAAAGTCAGCAGATTCACCCAACCCCCTAAAATGCCATAACTATCTCATTTTATCTGAAGGGTTTTTTTTTTTTTACTTCTATTTACAAAATAAAATTCAGTTTACTCTTAGGAAGATCTTCCTATCACTGCTTTTGGTCATCTTATCACATCGCCGGTTTTACCGATAGATAGGGAAGAGTCAGGAGTTACAGTATTCTGGTTTTCATTCCCTGCCTTCTCCCCACCGCGCACTTTTCCTCCTTCTCATGTTCTCCCTCTGCTCTCTTCTCCCCTTCCTCCTCTCCTCTCCTCTCCCCTCCTCTCCTCTGCTCTCCTCTTCCCTCCGCTCCTCTCCTCTCCAGGCAAAGCAGGACAAGGATACAGCTTTCCACAAAGACAATGGGCTTTTCCCAACTGTACACGACTACACCACCAGCCCTGCCAGTTAATCAGTGCATTTCATCTTTGCGAGTGGATGCTGAGACGCTGTCTGCAATAACCGACTGGGTTTCTCCCAGCCCGGGGCATGCAGACCCCTCCTCCCCCCGCCCCCCGTTCGAGTTTTCAGTTGCTAATGAAAACCGTATGAAACAGATTTCCCTTCTGTTATGTAACTGGCTTCTCTCTCGCCTTTCGGTTGACTTGGGCATGATGCCTCTCGTCAGAGTGGAGATGCATGCAGCGACGGCGGAGCGGGGCAGGGGGAGTGGGGACCCGAGGGCTCGGACCGTCTGCCCAGGTGGATGCCAGCTGCTCGCCTTCCAGCCACTCAGCGCACCGCTTACCTTGCTGCGGACGGGGGTGGTGTCACTCAATCATGATCTCCTCTCTTGGACCGGAGCAAGGTTTAATAACCACTACACGACGGATGGCGAGGGAAGGAAATACAAAAGGAAAAGGAAAAGAAAAACTGGGCTCCGAGGGTCAGATTTCACATTCGCCCCGAGAGGCTGTTAGGAGACTCCATCCTCCTCGCGGATCATCCAGGTCTGGGTCCAGCTGCCCGGGTCCCGCGGATGCCCCCTCCGCCCGCCCAGCCTCTCCAGCCAGGTGCGGCCGTCTTCTTCGGACTGGCTCCCTGTGGCCAGGAGCGGACAGGAGGGCTGGGCGCCCGGGCCGAAAGAGGGGTGCAGGGGTGTTCTCTCGGGTAGGAGCGGGGAGGGCGATCGGCTAGGAGGAAGGGGAAAAAGACAAGAGGGGCAGGAAAAAAAAAAAAGAAGAAAAAATCCCCGGTTAGGATAAAAGTGATGGACCACGCAGAGAGACGTCATGAAATCCGCAGATTCAATGAATGCTACTCAATTCCAGCCGACTGGCTGAGCCCGGCTGTCAGCGCACGAAGCGACGCGGCTCGGGGATAAGAGCGAGCGCAGCGCCGCGTGCTGGAGGAAAGCGGCCACATCGCGGGCTCCCGGAGGAGGGGCGGGGGCAGGCAGCGACCGCGCGACAGACCCAGGGACGCCCACCCCCCGCCCATCCTGGCCCGCGTCTTAGCGCGCGAGGAACCCGGGGTGGGGGCCGGGCAGGCGCAGCCCCCACCGCTCCAGCTCCCAACTGGAAACGAGGGCGCTCCATGCTGGGGGAACCTTTGGGGTTCGCCCCCTGCCCGCCACCTTTCTCCCGGTGTCTCTAAGTCAGGTATTCCTGGAGAAAAGCCTGGAAAGTAGGAGGGAGCTGAAGCTCCGGGGTCAGTTTTTGTGTGCCGGTTGTAGGGGCTCGGTCTTGGGTTTTTTTGAGGTCAGGAGGGAGGCACTGGCCTCTGTCTCCCGCTGGGCCGCAATCCCGGAGAGGCGGCCCGGGGCGCGCGGCTGGAGCGCGCGCGGTCACAAGGCCGGGAGGGGGCGGCCGGGAGGGGGCGCCGCGCGCAGGCCGGGTCAGCGGAGGGCCCCACCCCGCGGCATCGCTCGCGCCTGGCGGTGACCCAACCGCTGTGGGACCCGGTCCCCGCTGCTGCATCACCCAACCCCTACTCTGATGTCTGTTTGAGGGGCACTGGAGACAGGAAAAGGATGTGGCCTTTTCCAAGCATAACCCCGGCTGCCTTCAGAGTTCGACCAACCCTTTGGACAGCCGCCTTCTTCCCTCTTTGAATTTAACTTGCTTTCTGTTGTTTTTCCAGGGGGCGCCTCATCGTGCTCCCCTCTGCACCCTCTTTTTCTTATGGTCATCACAGACAATAGTTGGGCATTTCCAGAGCCTTCCCACAACTTGCTTCCACCGAGAAACAGACCTCTCTTTTATGCCATTATTTTTCCCCTTGGGATGACTGGATCGACAATTAAATTGTAAGAGCAATGAACAGCATTGGCTAATAATTTTATAATGGTGCTTTCCATAACTGGCTATTCCTGTGCTGTTTTATAAAGTGGCTCTCCTTCCGCAAGGTGCAGAATCTACCTCTAAGAAAGTGACCTTATGCCAGAGGAAGGGCTCCCAGAGACCTCTTATTTCCAAAATTATTTTGTCCTATATACACGCATTCTAATTACACAGCAATTCAGCCCCTCAAGAATGCTGTCTGCTCTCTAAAGATGACTTTGACACGGACAGGTGTTTGCCTCAATTTGCATCATCAGTTCTATGCAAATCAACCACACACAGCCTGTGAGTCTGTATTTGTTGTTGGTTTTCCCTGAGAGGTTGTAATCTCACTTGCTCTTACTTCTGAGTCACATATCCCATATACAGAAGATATTGGTATGTGTAACACCTGATTTTTATGCTCCACAATGCCTGCTGGATCTCGTAATAGTGTCAGAGATAAAGATAAACAAACAACTGGACCAAACAGTCCTTGAGGGGCCCTGAGTAAGAAGGCAGGATGCAGGATTTCAGTGGAAACAGGCTTAGAACATTAAAAGAACAACTTACGTTGGCTGTAGTTGTGCAAAGCTCATTCTATTTAACTTGTGAAGCCGCCATGGGTATGCTGGCTAGTTTTGATTTTATGTATTTCCACCAGTAGAAAGATTTCACAAAGTCTCTTTCTTACAAGACATTAGACTAAATAATGTCAAGAAATGATCATAACCTATCTGTCTCTGTCGACCACTTCAAAAACTTTCCTAACTTGAAACAGCTGCCAGGGTGATGTGGGCTGTGGCTCTTGGAGCATGTGTTGAGTGAGATGGATTTGATTAACGCCAGAGACAAAAGCAATTGGCTTAACTGAATTCGTTTATTCCCTAGAGCTCAGATAGTGATCTGTATGTGTGTAACTAAGAGTCTGCAGTGACATCTGGAAATCAGGCAAGCTGTGCTTCAGAGCTACAAACTGTGGCTCCTCCGAGCTCCTGAGAGCCCCATCTCTCAAACTGCATGGTGTTCAGCATATCTGAAACCTGACTTACGTACTTATTTTATGATTTCAGGTGAAGGCAAGACCTGCAGGTGGGGCCCTTTCTGGGTAGGTCAGTGCTCCAAAGCTGACTTAGATAATGGCTTTTAGAATTGATTGATTCTTTTATATAGATGAGGCTGCTTTCTCCCCCACATATCAAACTGCAATGGAGGCTTATTAGCTAGTAAAGTTGACAAATTGAATTATCTTGATGGGTGTCATTTGGTTTGGGTAATCTCATCTTCCTCCATCACTGATTGTGGCAATTTACAAACCATTCTGTCTTCTTGGTCCATGTGTGGATCCGGCCTTGCTTTGGCCTGGCTGACACCAGAGCTGAGGTGGGTGGGGATTTCTGGCCCCGGGGTGGGTACTTGTTTTAGATTTCAGACCTTGACTGCTGTGGAGATGCAACTCCACTTCCATTTCACTTCCCCCACCCATCTTTCCCCGCAAAAAGTCGTGACAGACAAACAACATCTTTAAAATGCAGATATAGGCATACAAGTTTTTTTTTTTTTTAAATTACTTTTGGCTGTAAAAAGGCATCTTAAAGAGTATCAAGAAAGAAGTTTTAAAATTATTCTATTTTACAGCTCTACTTCAAATGTACTGAATGGATCTCATCCATCCTCATCTCATCCCCATCCCTTTGGGGATGCAGTCTTAAGAAATATTTCTAAGTGTAAAAGGTTAAGAACTTTGGCTAAGCAGGGAGTTTCAGACTGTTTTTAGCTCCATAGCCTGCAAGGCATTTTAGGGCTCTTCTTTAGAACTTTTATTCCCAATTAGGTGGCTATTCCCTTTTTCCTTGATACACTTTCACCTCCTACACATTTTCCTTACTTTGGAACTACATTCGCTATTCCTACTGATCTTAAATTATAAATACTTTTACATGTTTTGAAACATGTTTTTATTTTAATTTGATGACTTGATAAATGAGTACAATCAGAAGACTGATTTGATAGATTCTTTCTAATATGAGGTTTTATTAGTTCATTGTTTAGCGGTACATTTTTTTAAATCACAGTCTTCCCCCGAAGAATTAATTAAAATGCAATTGAAAAAACTGGAATAGCTTCTCATATAATATTTCAAGAGACCATGGGAGGTGACGATTACAAAAATTGCATAAAAGAAACTTGGTTAGTCTTTCTGTACCTGTTACTGGAAGTAATTCCGATTAACATGACATTTGCACAACAGAAACATCAAAGGCCAAAATAAGGAAATTGAATTGGTAAGTTGTTCTTTCTGTGGTTAATCATTTTCTAAAATACCCAGATTCTTTATTTTTTACTGACATTCTTAAGCAAAGAGGAAGTGAGTAGGATAGAATGTGATAAAGTTCCTTCTTTTGTGTGCTGCTGTAACTGTCTGTGAGTCATCTCCTATAGCCACCCCGCACAACAAGCTACCATTAATGGAGTGGACCTTATTTGCTTTCAGTAGAGGTGGAGCTCCTGTCCGGCATGCCCAAGCTTCCACAGCTCTCCCGGGGAGACCTTACCTGTCTTCCTTTGTAGAGATACAGTACAGAGTCCAGTTACAAATTCCAGGTCAACCTTGCTGATCTTAAGCAATATCCAAATACTTAGGCAATCTCAGCCCTCAGCATCCATGCTAAGTGATGGGTTCAACCAGGAGTTTGGGCTTTATCATTTCATCTTTAAAATGGTGTTGCAGATGGGGTTCTTTGAGAAGCAGACTCTGAGTTGAAGTTAAGTGTGCTCAAGGTTTATTGGGGACATTTCTAAGGGATGTAATGTCTATGGGGTCAACACCTATGGAAGGGAATGAAAGGAAGTAGAACTGGGCAGAGGACCCTAGCTTTGGCCAATCCCACCAGGAGCTCTGAGGCTGAAATGGCCCATTATAGTTTGGTCCCAATGGCCTCCACCAGCTCAGTCACTGAATGTGGATCAGCCTGGCAAGGGTGTGACTTTGGGCCACGTGGCTCTTTGCATCTGACAGCTAAATGCCATCTACAACAGCCTTCTGGCAGCTAGGTCAATAAACCCAGACTTGTAGGGGGGTCTGGGTGGCACATTTCCCTGTCCACCACAAATGGGGATAGTAGCATTACTTACTGCATAGTATTATCGTGACTACTGTATAACATAACTGCAAAGTAAGTTCACTGTGCATTGGTGACCACTTCAGCCCACTACATCTAGGGCTGTGCTTTTGCTACTTGCCTGGGTCTGGTGAGGTAGAACACTCACACACACAACAAGTTACGTGAAGTGGGTTTATTGCTCACAGATAGGCAGCAAGGGACAACAGGGCCCTATGATTCATGGTGAGCTGGTCCCCCAAGCCTCAAGGAAGCTGCCCAGGGCAGATGAAATGTCATCTGCATGTGCCCCACTTGTACTGTAGCTTAGGGGCCCCCGAAAACACCCTGCCCTGGGTTTTATTGCCCACAGTAAGAGGTTTCACTGGGCTAGAGCATTGAAAAACATTCTATTTTTAGGTGGAGCAGGAGAGCCCAGGCTGGTCCAGCCTGCTCTTCCTTATTTCAAGATGTTGCATTCCCAGCACATTCTACGGTTATTCTTGAGAACTACAGATGAGAAAGAGGGGAGGACTGGGTTGGTCCAAGGCCACCTGGAAACTGTCTTACAATAACCCATATAAAAAGTGGAGCATAGGATCCGGTATATAGTAACTACTTATTAAATGTCAGCTATTTATTAATCAATGATGCTTGTCATCTGTATGATTAAGACAATTGAGGATTATGTGTTTTCAAGTGGCTCCAGATTTGTATCCATCCAGTTTTAAGTCCACTGGGACTTCAGTTTCAAGTGCTCCTCCCTCTTCAAGTAGCATTAAGTTGCTAAGAATGCTTCTTAGTGCCTCTGATTAGCTAGTGAATCCCACCCCTGAATCATTACTGTGCCAGAAGGATGCTATGCTAGATATGGTCTTTTAGAATCCAGCATCTATTTCTACCCGTTTCTGGTACCCTGACTCAGGAATATAGCACATTAATTAATGTTCAGAAAGGGATTTAACATAGGGCTGGAGGAGTGGAAGTCAGGACACCACACTGTAGAACTCTCCAAAAGAGAAGGAACCCAGGACCTTGGCACTGCTTCTTCTCCTTCAGTCTGAAAGGGAAGGGGTCTAGTGAATAGTAAATGTTCAAGAAACGTTATGTAATCCTCTGATTACAACACAAGGAAGTTTGGTTCTCTCTCTTTTTGTTGAAAACAGTGGTAAAATTATCTTTTGTAGGCTTATAAGAAACTTGGGTAACCATAGAAATGGGTTCACTTTTTCTTGTTATAGTAATTTTCAACACTCAGTGATTTGGTTAGGTAGGCCTTTCCTCCTAGTTTGTCTTTATTCAGAACTAAAGTGGAAGAAACAAAATACAGAGTCAGTGAAAATTCCAGAGAGTCCACAAGGAAAACAAGCATCCCGGCCTGGATGGAGTGGTGGTGCTTCAGTGTAACACTGAGATCCGTGGAATTGATTGCTTGTGGCCAACACAGAAGAACAAATCTCATCTGTAGCCTCAAGTCCCTGAGTTGCTGTCACTGCTTGTATTTATTGGCCGACTTGAGACCCACCCAGTAGCAGAAAAGAGAACACTGGCAAAAAGGACAATATAAAGACAATAAAACCACAGGTTATGGGACGGAAGTCACCTTAGAGATTATCTGGTCCCTTGTCAACTCCCCTCAGCCCTTCTCTGACCCCCAGTGAAGACTCCCCAGGCTGCCTTTACCTCCTAAACATGTTGATTTGTTTTTGATCCTCTTCTTGACTCTTAACCCTCCTCTTAACCCACTAGTCTGTCTTATATTGACCACGTCAAAGCCTTTGGCATCAACTCTCAGATCTTTAGCTTATTTCTTACCTTTGACCTCTTGGAACAATTTCCCTTCTCCTCACAACTGTAGCTTCTTAACTTTGACCTCTATTGACTTGTTTCTTGTCCTAGTTCCTATGCTTTCCTAATTCTGTTTCATGCATTAAACATACTGTTCATAGTATCTTAAAAATGAAAAGCATATACTTATTTCCCATGGAGTTATATTAATATGATCCTTTAAAAGCAAATATAATTCAGGAGAAAAAGTTGATACAAAATAATAATATAATACGAGGAGGAGTTTTTGCCCATATGCTACATGGGATAACAAAATATTAATAATAATACAGTCTTCAGAAATTTAAGTTATCTTGGGCAAATTACTTAACATTGTAGGCTCTTTAAAATAGGAATAATGATAATGGTAGTACTTAGTATTAGTGCTCTCTTGCTGTGTAAAAAGTTACTACAAACATAGTAGCTAAAAAAATACCCATTTATTAGATCATAGCTCTGTAGGTCAGAAGACCAGCAGAGCATGGGTGGGTTTTCTGCTCAGAATATCGCAATGCTGAAATCAAGGTGTCAACCAGGCTGGGTTCTTACCTGGAGGTCCTGGGGGAGACTTCACTTCCAAGCTTATTTTTTGTTATTGATGGAATTTGGTTTCTTGCAGTTGTGGGACAGAGACCCCCATTTGCTACTGGCTGTCAGAGGGGGGCTGTCCTTTGCTCTGACAGCCTATCTGAATTCCCTGTCATTTGGCCCCTCCATCTCCAAGCCAGGAATGGCACACCCAATCCTTCTCGTGTTTTAATTCTCTGATGTCTTCCTCTGCTACCAGCCAGAGGAAACTCTCTTTTTTAAACAGCCTCATGTGATTAAGTGAGGCCCACCTAGATAATGTCTCTGTTATGGTCATCTGGTTTGGGCCCTTAATTATGCCTGAGAAATCTCTTCACGGCAGTACTGAGGTGAATAGCTGGATAACTGGGAGAAGTGTGTACACCAGGGATGGGAATACTGAAGGTATCTTAGAATTCTGCTACCACATACCTACTTCAGAGAACTTCTGTTAAATGAGATAATACATGGGTAAACAGTGTATTAAAAGTGAAGTTTTGATGGAAACACCAAGAGGCACGTTGTTGTTGATCTGCTGAATCACCTCATTGGCATGAAGTAGCAGCTGAGCCTGCAACTGCTCCACCTTCCTCTGCATCCTCCCTCAGTGTCTCCAACTCACAAGCAAGGTGTGTGTGTTTTTAGCTCTGTGATTAAGGGCTTCTGCAGGACACTCTTCTCACCAAAGCTAGAGGCAATAAACTGATGGATTCAGTTCATCCTTGTGGGGTTCCAGCATGTGCTTGTGGGTTCCAGCCTGTTTGTACCGTATTACATCATTGCTACTGCACCCACATCTCCTGCTGGTCTCCTAAGGGCTAAGATCACAGCACTGGCTGCCTTTCTCTGTCATCATCTTGTGCTCCTTTTAATCCCCATGAGCACATCAGCAGGATGAACTTCTTTACCTGGACAGGTAACTCCATCCTTCATTGGTTAACATGGGGGACCTTGGTGGTATGATCATTAGTAAGTGGCCACAGTTTTCCAGGACTATTGAGCAAGGGCGTAATAAGAGGTGCCCTGGAGAATTTGCTGAATTAAAAATAGGCCTCTTTGCTCATGCTAGAGAATGGCAACTCAGTTTCTCTCTAGTAATTAGAATTGATCACAACAGCCATGGGCTCCTTTCCTGCCTATTGGTTTTGTCACATAAGGAGTCCCTAAAGGTCTGGGTACAATCTTGCTTCCAATGCACCAAAACTATTATTATGTTCCTTGGATTCTTCACTCCCTGGGACACTGAGACTTACAAGCTTATCAAGTCAAGGTAGTAGGGATGAGAAACAAACATTATTTGGTAAAAGAGTGATGGGGCCACCCCCCTTTGTCCCACTGGTAACTGGCTATGCATTCTGTGCATTCTGGCTGTGTCAGCGACAGCACATGTATCGGTTGTCAGTTTAAGGCATGGACCACATCCTGAAAGACAGGATCCAAACCTCACAGGGTGCTGTCTCCCTGTCGGTACCATGAAAGAGTCTTCAGAAGATTATTCCACCCTTGAACCAACCAGCTGTTTCTTGGTGGCGGGACACAGGTAAGACCAGCAAATTCCATTGTCCTTCTCAATTTACTACAAAATTGACAACTGATCAGAGGAACTTTATGGTAATGGATAAGGTGGAAGTTGTTCAAGCACTGAGGGCCGAATGGGAGAGTCCAGTGTAATGAATCTATCACAAAGTGGCCACCTGGTCCCTCAGGGAATGGTCCCTGTCAGCTTCCCTGCAGGGGAGAGTGGGCTTTGATATATGATAACACAAAAATATTTCACACACTCTGTGCCCATTCACTGAGGACCATCTATGTACTTCTTCCCAAGATCACATTATCCCTAATTTCTGATTCTGGTGACATGAATCAGGGTATATCTGTATCTCAGCCCACTGTACCTTCCATATTACAAACAATTTAAAACACCACCCAAATACCTGTCCAAGGGACATTGCCCTTCATTATCTTTCTTGAGTAGCTGTCCACTTCTGTCTGGTATCAACGAATCAGTCTCTTTACTTTTCCGGCTTCTTTAATTGGTCATAAGAAATTCCCCATGAAGCCATAAACAAGTGTCGATGGAAAGGAAGCAAAGCAGTGAGATCAGGTCACATGGACATCTGGCCATCTTTTTGTGCAGTTCACTTGGATCTTTCTGCTTGGACTTCAAGTCCTACATATCTGTGCTAGATTGTTACACGAAGGGTCCCCAATGAGTCACGTCTCCAGGTATCCAAGCCCATGCAGTCCCTTCTCATATCAACTCTGTGCATGGGCAAGTGACTTGCATTGGCTGATGGGGTATTATTGAATATGACAAAAGCTTTTGCAATAGCGTAGCTCTTTGGAACGCTGTCCTGAGGCTGCATGTTAAGAAGCTTGGTCTGACCCTGAATGAAAGACCACAGGGAGAGAGAGGCCCAGCTTTCTCAGCTGTCCCAGGTAAGCCTGGATCTCAGCTGGCCTCCAGGTGATTGCAGCTTAGTTAGCCAAGGAAAATCCAGCAGGAAAATCTTCCAGCCAATCATCAGAATCATAAGGAATAATAATTTTTTTTTGCTTTGGTTTTAAGCCTTTATGTTCTGGAGGTGTTTTTTATTTAGAAATGGATAACTGAAACAAAACTCAGTACGTAGATGTGGGGTGCTGCTGGAATAAACCTTAAACATGAGGCGTTGGACTTTGGGACCAGGCAGTGTCCAGAGATTGGAAAGAAAGAGAGGAAACTGCTATTGGGGGCTGAAAATATGGCAATCTGAGTTCTGTGGTAGCTACATAATTTGCAAAATTATCACCTGCAGTAACTTGAAAGAAAAAAAATGTACGTGAACTTACGGAGCTGGCTAAGGAGATTTCCAGGTAGAATGTTGAAAGTGCCAAATCCTTAGCTGCATATAATAAGGAATTGGAAGAGAGAACAGTTCTGTTTGTTAGCAGAATTTCAGGGAAATGTAATAGAGATGGAACTTGCTGTTTAAAAAATAAAATTGTTTCTCATCCCTAGTCGTTCCTAGGGTGAAAGTCTGAAACTAAGGAACAGCCACAAGGTAAGGATCAAATGAAGGATATGGCTGTAAGACCTCTGGGAGATTTAAAGTGGTGCCTGGTTACTTCCTCAGCTAGATAGAAATGCTTTTAAGAATTTTAAGGCATTGTCCTCTAGATGTTCTGCATGAGGCGCAAAGTTGAGAGTGATCTGTCTGGAAAGAAATTAAGGTTTTAGCTTGGGGCACAGGGTGAATCTCAATCATTCTATAGAAAACTCACAATGTTTTTAAAGGGATTTGCCAACTTGAACTAAAGACAGAATCAAATCAAATCAAGATGCAGAGAGACTCTGGATCCCCTGATGTTCTATAAGCAGGAAACTAGCAAAGAAAATTACTCATGTGCAAACACAAGATATTTCTTATGGGAGGAAAGATCTCTCAGAGAGCAAAGCTAAGACCTCCAAGAGGAAGGAGCCAAGAACCACAAAGAATTAATTACCAGGGATCAGAATTGGGCCTTAGTCATAGAACACTTTGTGCCCCTTGGCAGGACCTTATAGCATGTTTTTGGATGAATTTCAGAATTGCTATGGACCAATGACTGCTGTATGCCTCTCATTACTTTCTTTTTGAGTGGGAGTATTGATTTTAATTACCCTGTTCTTATCTCGACATTGTATATTGGGTGCTTGGGGGTAGATAATTTGACTTGTTACTTCAATCTAGAATCTAGGATCTTTAGATTAGGAGTTGTGATCTTAAGGAGCCTTGTTTACATCTGAATAAAGATAAAGTATTCATGGGTCTCTAGCCTGATGACATGATTGGGTGAGACTTTAGGGGTCTTGGGAGGGAGTGAGTGTACTTGGCATCTGGGAAGCACATGAATCATCGGGTCAGATGAGGACTTTGAAAGATTAGTGAGGCTGTAGGTGTGGGTTGATGGAGGAGAGTTGAAGAGTAGTATCAACAATCGTAGTAGTCTTGGCCATTTGCTTATGCAGATTTCTCATACTTTCCAGACCTGATTGGACCCACCTTATACATACACTTGGGCATTGTTACACCAGTGGCCCCCAGTAAATCACACCATGCCTTGTGAGTCCAGGCAAAACCAGCAGAAGAGCACAGCAATGGGCAGTTGATACAGTGCCATTTCCATTTTATAATGGAACACTGTTATGGACATCCAATTTTGGATGGTTTTGTGGATCAGATAACACCAAGTCAATAAGGAGCAGTTTGAGTTACATGATCACTTGGTGGTCCACGGTGGACATTCTGTCTTTATCAAATCCTGAGATCAAGCATGAAGTTGCTTTTCAAATAGAAAATTGCTATTAGCGGAAGAGTCTGTTCTGTGACGCTCTTACAGGAACTTGCCAGAGTCTACATACACTTCCCAGCTTGGCAAAGTAGCCACACTGCAGGGCCCTTCCTGGAGGAATCTGACCTCCTTCTCCTTCACTAAGGGATCTGAGTCTAACTCTGACTTAGGTCTGGAACTCAACAACAGCCTGTGAATCCCATGGAGGCAACTTGGGTTAGGATTAGATCTACTCACCAGATTAGAGTTTCTGTGATTTTATAGGCAGAGCAATAAACTTACGAGGAAGCGTCTATTTTATTCCTGGAGATCCCATGACCAATCACGTCCATGCAGATCAAATATTGACCACAACTCCTTTCCTGAGTCTGTCTTTGGAATGGAAGCTCAAGTCGTGGCTTCCAAAGCATTGTCATTTCAATACAGGTTTATAATTTATTTGTCTTATTTGGGATGTTTCATTATTACTAGATTCTGGGAACCCTAGATAACTTGGTTATCTCAGTAGGAACAGAAGGAATCTTGGAAGAACTGATGATTAATTATGAAAAGACTAACTCAGACAAAGAGAGAGTTAAAAGTATCAGAAGACACTAGGCAATAAGCTTTATTGTAGTCATATTGGAAATGCTGAAGGTTTGGTGATGTCATATTTTTGCAGCTACAAAAGCAGCTAGACCTTTGCTCATTATAGTGGGGTCTTCAAAAGTGTGCACGGCTATTTGTTTATTTATTTTTGCTTTCTTGGCCTTTATACCTGAGAATGAAGAAGAATAGAATACCCACCCCCACTTATTTATTTGCCCGTAGCTTTTAACTCAGAGTGAGACACGAAAGGGCATTCAAACCATAATTATTAACTAATAAATTCAGATAAATGAATTTAATAATTAAAATAATTTTGAAGCATATTTATTTGCAGGAAAATGAGAAAGAAAAACACTCTCATTTGGGGGCTTAACAGTTTCCTTTTAGGTAACTGTTTATAAGCCAAATAGAATGTGATATAAATTGCTAGAAGGAGAAGTGTCCAGCAGACTCAGACTCACATCATTAAATGACTTTTGCTCATCTCTGGCTTGCAAGGTCCAGCAACAAGGATTAAGTCAAATGGATGGTTTGGTTGGATAGCACCACTGCCGAAGACCTCAGACTCTGGATTGTCCCTGTCACTAAGATATAGATACCCCCTGTCCAGCTCTTGAGGAAGCATAAAATCATCGTTCCCTATTTTTATTTCTCTTCTGATTTATGCTGTTTTCCTTTAGACACTAACTTCACAGCCAGAGTTGTTTGATTTGATTTGAAAGAGTGTTAGTCATAAATCAGCGGATTTACGGAAGTGGAGAATTCAGGTTTATATTATCTTTTCATGAAACGAAACAAATCATACACTGTTCCTCTGCTTTTACTGATAAATTCTTTCAGAACAGCAAAGGATTTAGAGCTATTAATTGGTCTATTGAAATATTTATAGTGCTTTAGAATGAAGAAAATATTTTTGGATGGGTTTTTAAACAGTTATGTTTTCCAGGTAATTTAAATTAACAACATAGTTTAAAAAAACACGCACAGATGTATGAGAAAATTCCCCAGCTCTCTCAAGCAATTGACTGCAATCTAACAAGCAATATTTTCAGGTAGAATTTAGGTGGTGTTATTATGTCACATTTTTAATTGGAATAATAGGTCGCATCTTTTTCATCTCTCAGATTATGATGATGGAGAACAAAGGCCCTTGGATAATAACTTAATCAAGCCATTATTAGAAGGATTCTTTTCTAGGGTCTTTTGTGCACATAAGGGAGCAGCTGTATACCAAAGATGGGGAGCTATTCTTACTCTGCAAAGCTCTATATGGAAACCAACTTAATGCTTTCAGAGAAGGAAATATTTCATAATATTAGAGTTTGCTTCCTCACTCTGCAATTAGTGTTATCTTTGAGAATTAGTGTTGGCCTCAAAGTGTGTGTGTGTGCAAACGTGCGGGCATGTGTCTTGCGTGTGCATGTGACATTGCTCTAATAGACCCATGTCAATGATAGAGGCGGGTGTGCCTGGAACTCCAGTTGGCACCACCCTCACCCCCTCAGTACATCCCACCCTGAGGTTTATCTTGGGATGGATGCTCAAGTCCCTCCCATTCTACTACCTCTGGGGCCTGGAAGTTTGAGGTCCAGTGCTAATATTTGCGAGTAGTGAACCCCAAGTGGAATGACTCAAGTTCAGGAAATGTACTCACGGTGATGGAGGAATTGATGGGCCGAGGTATTTTGTGTGTTACATGATTCCCTCTGGGTATGATGATATTCTCCAAGATGCAGGAGGAGATACACAAGGGGAAAGTTGGACCAGAATTTTGGGAATGAGGCACTTTTCTGTTGCGATCTACCCAAGAGGTTGCTCTTGTGAGCAAATCTTGGTTCTTTCCCTGTGAATTCTGGGATAAGTCTCACTTGGGACAGAGCTTCCCCTCCCCTTAAGGTGTAACATTTTCTTTTGTAAATTGCTGCAGCTTTCCTGCAGAGATTCATATATGCCAGTGTAGGCATCTCAGTTTTAGACAGATGAAAGGACAGTTTGAGAATGACAGTGGTGGCTTGCCCTACACTTTTTCTGACATCTGCAAAGAAGGAAGGAGCAGTTTCTTATTGCAGACCATCCCCCTGCTCCCAGAATTCTAGACGGTGACTGGCAGCCCAGGCGCAGTGTCCTTGGGCAGTAGTAAGCTTGTGGGGCTGAGGAACAGCTTCCAAGCGGGCAGCTCAAAAGGACTTCAGACATACCCTTCTGCTTTCCAGCCAGCATATAAAAAGACGCATGGAAGAGAAGATCTCTGAAAGGAGTGGAGAGTGGAAAGCAGATTGGCCGATGTGTGGGTTATATCCGGGGTAACAGGATCAGTCAGCTATTGTTGCCTAATGAACTAACTGATAGTAATAAATATATGTGCAGACCAGAAAAAGACTTAGTTAACAAATACACAAGTTTGTGAAAATGTGAGGAATACCACATTTTATGTATAGTGCGTGATCACCATGTCAAAATCAGAAACAGAGAAAAATTAGCTTCGAGTGTGGATTTTTTGCTGTTGAATTAGATGGCAAAGCATTGTGTTTTTTTTTAATTTAAATGATTATACTTGTGCCAAAAGAATACAAGATGCGTTAATATCACCAGGCTAAGCACTCAATTAAGTGAAATGTTATCCCTTCCAAAAAAAGAATTCCATTCGTCTCATTCATTAGGATATTCATATTACAAAAAAAAGTACTAAATTATTGCTATTATAATTTCAAAAGTGTCAATCAGAATTTGGTGGAAATTTGTTTTTATATATACAAAAACAAATCCTTGGTTTTAACTCTTAGTATGTGAGGCGTGCAATATTTCTACCTAGCTTTTTACAGAAAAAGTTCAGCTGCTCCTGACCTAAATATGCACAGACATATATTATGCTTATAAATTGAAATATTCACCATCTTTAATGTGTTATTTCTCTCCATATTGATCCATAGATTCATTGCAAGCCCAAGCAAAATTTCAGCAGCGATTTTTATAGAAATTGACTGGCTGATAAGTCAGTAACTAGAACACCCAAAAGGACACTGAGAAAGAAGAAAAAGGTAGAGTATGTGTACAGCCCAATGTCAATATTTATTATAAAGTGACAATAATGAAGACAATATTGTAAAAGAAATGATTTATATGTCAATGAAAAAGAATACAAAGTCCTAAAATAGACCACATAGTTACAGTCGATTGATTTTTGACAGACACAAAGGCAAGTCAATGAAGAAAACACAGCCTTGTCAACAAATGGTCAAAAAATGTTAAAACAAAAAGAGAACTTTTTCTTACACTTTGTGCCATATAGAAAAGTTAACCCAAAATAGATTATAGACTTAAATATAAAATCTAAAACTATAAAGCTTCTAGAATAATACATAGAATAAAATCTTTGTGACTTTGGGTTAAGTAAAAAAAAAATTTAAATATGATGCCAAAAGCATGATCCATAAAAGAAAATATTGATAAATTTAAATTAACTATAATTAAAATCCTTTGCCCTTTGAAAGACACTATTAAAATGAAAAGACAAGCCACAGAATAGCAAAAGTTCTTGCAAAAAATATATATGATAAAAACCTGTATCTGGAATATATAAGAAACTCTCAAAATTCAACAAGTAAACAAACACACAATCAGGTGATAGATATATGTTCATGAGCTTAATGTTACTTACAGCTTAATGATATGATATAATCACTCCACAGTGTATTCACGTATCAAAACATCCCATTGTATCTCATAAATATATACAATTATTTGTCAATTAAAAATAAATTTTTTGAATGGGCAAAAGTTTAAATAGACACTTCACAGAAGATATATGGATGATAAACTCACATGAAAAAGTGCTCACATCATTGGACATTAGATAAAATCAGGTTAGAACTACAGTGAGATGCACCTACATACCTATTCAAATGAGAAAAGAAAACCTGACCAAACCAAGTGCTGGAAAGGAAACAGAAATTGGAACTCTCATACATCTCTGTAGTAATGCAAAAGACATAAGCACTTTGGAACCAGTTCGGTCATTTTTATATAAACATACACTAAGACCCAGTAGTCCTACTGCTATTATTTACTCAAAGGAAATAAAAACTTATGTTCACACAAGAATCTACATGTGAATTTTTAGAGCAATTTTATTCACAAGAGCTCAAAATTGAAAACAATCCAAATGACCATCAGTAGGGGAATGGGCAAACTGTTTTCATCTATACCATAGAATAATAATTAGCAATAAAATGAAACAAACTGTGATACAGGCAGCATCACGGAGGAATCTCAAATGCGTTATGCCGAGTGAAAGAAACAAAACTCAAATGGCTACATGCTGTCCAATTCCATTTATATCACAATCTCAAAAAGGTGAAACCATGGGAACAGGAAATAGATCAGTGGTTACCAGGGAGGAGAGGTTTACTACAAAGACACACTAGAGAATTTTGGAATGATAGAACTGTTCTATATAATGATTTTGGCAACGGTTAGAGGACTGTGTCTGTCAAAACTTAGAACTGCACAATTAAAAAGGGTAATTTTTAGTGTATGTAAATTACACCTCAGAAAGTTTGACTTAAAATAAATGAAGGCAAAATTAAGACATTTCCAGATAGAGAAAAAACATTGAAATAAATTATTGGCAACACACCTGTGCTACATTGCTAAAGAAAGTCCTTTAGGCAGAGGGAAAATGTCATTAGATGGTAACTCAGATCAAAAGGACTGAATAGAACTGGAAATGGGGTGTGTGGGCTGTGTTTGTGTGTTTATTTTGTTCTCAACCTATTTATAAGACATATGACTGTATGTGGGGGTTGGTAATGTATATATGTGTAATGTATATGACAACATAATATGGCAGGAAGTGATTGAGGTGGTCTCAAAATTTCTATATTTTACTTGGAATAAGTAAATATTAACTTAAATAATATTGTAATGTGTTAAAGTTGCAAATTTTGATCAGGATATTAACAACCAAAATGATAAAGAAGGCAAATAAATATAACTAAGATGTCAAAAATTAAAATTGCTTTTGAAGAAATATTTAACACAGAAGAAACTAGTAAAAGAAGGATAGGTTTAAAAAAAAGGAGGAGAAAAAAAATGGCACATTGGCAGGCCTAACTCAAATCGTATCAATGATCATATTACAGGCTGGGGCACAGTGGCTCATGCTTGTAATCCCAGCATTTGGGAGGCTGAGGCAAGAGGATCACTTGAGATCAAGAGTTCAATACCAGCCTCAGCAACATAGCAAGACCCTGTCTCTACAAAAAATGAAAAAATTAGCCGGGCATGGTGGCACATGCCTGTAGTCCCAGCTACTCGGGAGGCTGAGGTGGGAGAATCGCTTGAGCCCAGGAGTTCAAGGTTGCAGTGAGCTAGGATAATGCCACTGTACTCCAGCCTGGGTGACAGAGCGAGACCAAACAAAAATAATAATCATATTAAACAAGAATGCTCTAACTAATCAAAAGGCAGACATTGTCAGACTGTATAAAATATCAAGGTCTAACTATGTGCTGCTTATAAAAGATGCATTTTAAATTTTAAGGTACAAACTGATTGAACATGAAAGGATAGCAGAAAAGTATACCCACACAAACAGAAACATAGGAGGGCTTGAGTGGTTGTGTTAAAATCAGACAAAGTGGTCTTTAACATGAAAAGCATTGCTAGAGACAAAGAGGGACATTGTGTCATGATCAAAGGCTGAATACTGTAGGGATGTAAAACAATCATAAATGCATGTGCATCTGACAACGAGCTACAAAACATAGGAAGCAAGTACCGACAGAATTGAAAAGAGAAATAGACAAATCAACAATTATAGCTGGAGATTTTAACATTCCTTTGTCTGTAATTCATAGAACATATAGACAAAAAACCAGTAAGGATGTTGGTCTCTTGAACAACATTATCAAGCAACTTGACCAACTACAGAATAGAGCACTTCACCAAACAGCAGCAGGACAGTCTTTACAAGCACATGGAACATTCATCAAGGTAGATCACATGCTCAACCACAGTACAGGTCTCAAAAAATTTAAAATTATTAAATTGTACAGTACCTATTATCTGATTGCAATGTAAGTTAGGAATTAAGAAGAGAAAGACAGAGATGGGGGAAACCTGCAAGTATGTGGAAATAATAAAATGAATGAACACAGAGATATAACAATATTTGTGAAATGCAGTTGAGTAGATCTTAGAGAGAAAACATACCTTTAGCAAAATCAGTGATCTAAGTTTCTACCTTAAGAAGCTAGAACAGGAAGAGCAAATTAAATCCAAGTAGAAGAAAAGAAAACATTAAAAATCAGAATGGAAATCAGTGAAATGTAAAATGGATAAACAGAGGAAATCAATAATACCAAAGCTAGTTTTTTCTTTTCTTTTTTTTTTTTTTTTGAGACAGAGTTTCACTCTGTTGCTGGGCTAGAGTGCCATGGCATCAGCCTAGCTCACAGCAACCTCAAACTTCTGTGCTCAGGCGATCCTTCTGCCTCAGCCTCCCGAGTAGCTGGGACTACAGGCATGCGCCACCATGCCCGGCTAATTTTTTCTATATATTTTTAGTTGGCCAATTAATTTCTTTCTATTATTAGTAGAGACGGGGTCTCGCTCTTGCTCAGG